>JANJPH010000049.1:0-47403 GCA_030407195.1 [Candida] tunisiensis
GTGTAGACCTTCAGCTCAGCGCGCCCGAGGTTGTACCACGCCGCGGCCTGACTCGTGTGGTCTCGCTTGGCGTGCAACAGCGACTGTTTGAACGCCGCACGCGGCACGCCGCCCCTCGTGGGCGCGGCTGAGGCCGCGGCGCGCTGACGTCATGGCCAGCGTGCCCTTGTGTCCAGGGGACGGCCCCTTTGCCCTTGCCCTCGCCCTTGCCCACGGGCGCCCCCTTGTCCCGCTGGCCCTTGTCCCACGGCCCTTGTGCTCCATCCCGGCGAGGCCCCGCCGCTGACACACAACCCGCAGACGTCTCCCTTCCAGATTGGCCAGCCTCACCGTCCGGCGCCAGCACCACACTGCTCGCCTGCCGACTGCCACGCCCACGCCAGCCACGGCCTGCCTAGTTCGGCTCCCTGGCCTGTCAGCCCCCCGCCGAACCCTAACCCAATATCACTCCGACGGCAACCCTAACCCAACATACCGAAAACGGCTACCCTAACCCGACATACCGAAACGGCTACCCCTACCCACCCAGCCAACCCTAACCCCACGCACCCAAACTGTCAACCCTAACCCGACTACCCAAACCGGCAACCCTACCACCGACCAACCCTAACCCCACGCACCCAAACCGTCAACCCCAACCCCGGCAACGCCACTCATGCGACACCCAGACAAAATCGCCGTCGGCGCGACCAAAGGCGACTTCCCCGTGACGGTGCACGGGCTCGCCGGCGGCGCAGCCGCCGCCGGCACCCTCGCCGTCCGCTACGGCTTCCGCCCGGACTCGCTCCCCGACAGCGCACCGCTCACCGTCGCCCGCGACAAGGACGAGTACCTCGTCGAGGGCACCTCCGACGCCGGCGAGACCTACGTCTTCAACGGCAAGGCCTCGACCGCCAAGCAGGTCGAGTGCGTCCTCGTCTACAACCAGCACACCGGCAAGTTCGACCTCCTCCCGCTCGACCACCAGCTGCGCGTCAACGTCAACCGCGAGCGGAGCACAAAACGCAACAGAGAAAAGGGCAACCCGGGCCCGTCGCTGCAGCTGCCCACCTCCCGCGCTTCCCCCGCTCCGTCGCCGGAGACCTCCCCGCTCAGACACCGCTCGGCGAGCGGGAGCAGCAGCGACGGGCACTATGCCCTGCACGCCGCTGCGCGCTCGCCCAGCCCCGCGCCGGCCCGCGACACGAACGACCCCCACGACGACGACGCACTAGAGCTCGAGCTAGAAAAGGAGCTCGAGCGCTCCATGAGCGAGGCCGAGCCCGAGCCGCAAAAGGCCGCGCCGCCCCGGCCCAAGCCCCGGCCTGCAGTCGCCAGCAAGTCGCTCCCCCGCTCTGCGCCTGCCCCGGCGCAGCCAGAGCACTCGGACGCATCCGACGACGACATGCTGGGCATTGCCAAGGAGCTCGAGGAGTCGCTCGTGTCGGAAAAATCTAAGAAACGGCCTGCTGCACGCCCCGCACCCCCGCCACAGCCCGAGTCGGATGTGAGCGACGAGGACGATGACGACGGCGGCACCAACGTGGTGGTCGTCGAGCGCGCATCTACAGGACGCAAGACTGTGAGTCCCGCGTCCACCTACACCTCGCCGTCGCTGTCCCAGTCCCGCAAGGGACCCATATCTTTGCGCGGCCTCAGCGCGGCACGGCGCAAAGAGGAGGAGGACCTCTCGAGCAGCGAGGAGGAATGAGACGACATATTTATAGCATCAATGCATTGTATCATGACGACATATCCTCATTCTGGGTCGGCGTCCGGGTCGGTCACTTGGTCCTTCTTGATCTCTCCAAACTCGGTTGTTGCTGGCTTCTCCTTGAAGAACCCGTTGGACTTGACTGGCGTGTCCCCGCTCTCGCCCTCTCCTAGCATCCACGAAAACTTGCTCTGAGCGAGCGACACCCGGGCCGGGCTTCGAAACTGCTCAGACGGCGTGCGCTGGCCGCCCGAAAACCCCGTGCGCGGCAAGTGTGTCGCCACCACAGCGTCGGCGCCCAAAGGATCCTTGTCTGCGTCCTGTTTTGCGCCACGGATCTTTGGCACGCCCAACTCCGGCGACTCGGGGATCGCGCGCTCCGGGTCAACAAGGCACTCTCGTGCCAGCCGTAGCTTGTCCATGGCAGAGATCAATTCTGCTGGTACGCTGCCAAGCGCCTCTCTGTGGTTTTGAAGCGACCCCAGCGCCTCCCCGAGCAGCTCTGCGAGCGCAATGTTGCGCCGTAGCACAGCGTCCGTAGGTGCAGTGCCGTCTGCCCAGAGATCCGCGACGCGGATACCAGTCTGCTTCTCAAGCTCACGCATCGCAGTCTTTCGCACGTCCTCCACCTTATCTCGCACAAACTTGTCGACTCCCCATCGCTGCGACTGGTCTTGCACGTTGCGCGTGACGTTGCGGGCCACGCCAACCAGGGAGTCCTTGATACGGGGAGACAGTGGCGGGCGGGGCCGCTGGCGGGGGCTTCCATCCTTCGAGCCAGCCTCCTGGTCTAACCGCGACCCCGTCCCCAGAGTCGAGCGCCACAGATGCGAATACTGGTCAACAACGTACTGAGCGCCATCAGGACTGAGGTGCCTCTTCAGATAGAGCGCATTTGTGACGTACGCAAATGTTGGTTCGTGCTCGGGGTCAACTGGGTACGTCAAAAGCGTGGTGATGACCTCTGTGTGGTCGGCTTGCACAAGCTTCCAACGCACTCGCAGAAGCATCACCGTACAGATGTAGTTGAGTATCTCGTCCAGCGGCTGTGTATAGGGATCCATAGCCGCGAAGATGCAGTCCCATAGAGACACAACAGTGTCGAGCCCAAACTCGCGCGCAAACAGCAGCCTGAGCCACCGCAGGCCCCAGATCTGGGGTTCTATCTCGTGTCGTTCCAGCGTGCGGTAGAGCTGGGGGTCGACAGCCTTCACGAGAGTATCTTGGATGTAGCGGCACTTCTCTACTACAGGAGGGGCCCCGTTGCCCGCTGGAGGCTCGTACAGCTGCTCCATCTGCTTCATCAGAGCATCAAAGAGGCAAAAGCTGTCTGCTTCCAGGTGTGCCTCAGAGAAGAGCTCCTCCAGGGGCAACGTCTGCGATGATCCCTTCTCTTTTGCGGAGGTGTCGGCCTTGTCCGTGGACTTTTCATGAAGGTCGGTGGCAAGCACATAGTAAATGATGGCCAGGAGCTCGTGCATCCCCTGCCGGTAGCTTGTTTTCGGGTGTAGTTTTGCCCATATAAACAGAATGCGAGCGAGCGACTCTTGCGTTTTTGGCAGCCGGAACAGCTCCAGTTCAGAGAATGTCCTTGTCACGTCCTGGGCTATTATACCCTCCAGCTCTTCATCGTCAATCTCAGTATTAGTCTGACTAGTAGCGCTCAATGGGTCGTCAATGGCGTTGGGAACGCTGGTGTCCGGATCGATGTCAGCGGGACTGCTCGAGTCTTTTGAAGGGCGAAACTGCTGACGTTGTTCCTCATACTCTTGTCGTCGCCTGGCCAGGACTTTTTCCCACGTTCGCTCATCTAGGGACCCAAATTGCAAGAAGATACGCCATAGCACCGATCGCGCGAGGCGATGGTCGCCGAAGTAGCCGTAGCGACCGTAGCAGACAGCCTGTTTGAAGCTGTTGAGGGTGCTGTAGGTCTCCTTGATGTGGGCCCACGCTTCGCTGGGTCAGAAGGACCACCCATTGCGCCAGGTGCCGCTGCACTCACGCCGTCTTCTCCGCCACCCCGTTCATTGCTGCTCGCGCACCTGTCGGTGAAGTGCGATAAGATAAGCCCACTCGGGACGCACTGCCCATGAAACGCCATTTATCAGTTTATGTACATGAAATGCTAAGAAACAGAGGAGAGACACAGCGAGGCTCGCGCCTGGTATGATACAGCGGCGGCGACCCCATTTTTAGTTGGCCGCCGGAGAGGCGGCCGCCAGTTGCAGCTGCATTTGGCGGAGGCGGAGCAGGCCGTTCTCCCGAAGCTGCTCCATGATGTACGCCATGCCGCGACGCGACGCCCGGAGGTTTTCAGCGAATCGCTTGTGGCTCCACGACTCGATGCGGTCCTTGACGCCCCAGCGGCCAAAGTTGGACGCGAACGAGACGACGTTGCGCACCCGTGTCGACGGTGCGGTCAGCGAATCGGCCGTGTAGACGCTGTAGTCCTCGATCTTTAGCACGCCCGTGTGCTCGAGGTTGCGGGTCCACGACTTCATGGTCGTGTTCCGGGGGTCCACGACGCTCATTTCGACGATAAAACTCTCCGAGATGGTGCGGAGAAACGGCTTGATGAACTTCGGGAGCCGGCCTGTTTTGCGGATGAGCCGCGTCGTGTGGAGGCGGCCCTCGTCGTCGATGTGCTGCGAGACCGTGTCGGTGCTCAGCACGTGGGTCGAGTAGGGGTTTGGATACTTGTTGAAGTGCGCGAGCGCCACGGTCGCAAATGTGTGGTCGTAAACATGGTCGGAGGTCTGCCACAGGACCATTTTGTCGTCTAGCGGCGGTCTAGCAGTCTATGAGGTCAGGCAAGGGGGTGGTGGTGTGCCAGGCTCGAGGGCGAGAGCCGGGGGCCGGAGGCTGTGGTCTGGGTTGCTCGGAGCGAAGGGCGCCGGATGGAGCGTGCCGTCGGGTAGGCCTCGGGAGGCTTGCGGGATTGCTGGAGCGACTGGCTGAAATATTGCACTGTGGGGAAATCGTGGCCGTCACACCATGGGGTTGCTTGCCCTCACAGCGTGCATCGCCGGATTTTTCCATCCCACCCTGCAATGCATGGGAGCGTCGGCGTCGGCCAATGGCCCGGAGGGCATTAAGCCGCAATCTGCGTGCGGCGCGCCGCATGCCGTGCGGCGGGGGCGGGGAGGTGGGGGGCGGTCGCAGCGCCCGCCGGCAACCAGTAAGAACTTCGTCCGTACACCTCCCTCCCTTCCCCTCCCCCACTCCAGCGGCATCCCAGCGCGAGCAGCGCCACAGCGTGACTCACCCGCGCCACGCCCGTCCGCAAGCGGCTGACGAAGGCAAACTCCGCCGCAGCATGCGTGCGGCGCGCCCCTGCACGCCAAAGTGTGGGGAAGCAGCCGCACATGCCATGCGGCGCGGCACCTGACCCGGACCCACGACCAGCTGGGTGGCGACACAACCATGGCACTGCGGTTTGATCCGTTCACGAGCTTTGTCGAGAGCTCGTTCTTCCACGAGCTCTCACAGCGCAAGCTCAACGAGTTCCGGCTCGACGACGCGCCCGTGCCAGTCACCGGCGCCTACAACGTGACTGCCAGCTCGCGGTCCGCCATCAACCCGTCGGTGTACCTCACCAACGCGTCCTTCGATCGCCATACAGCGGCGGCCCGCCTCGACGGCTACCTGGTCCCGGGCACACTCCGGAACCTCAATACCATTGAAGACTTCCGGGCAGCCGACAAGACAGCGCTGCTTCGCGACGCTGGCCAGCAGATCTGGGACTCAATTAGGGACCTCAGCGTGCTGGAAGATCCATCAAAGCTTGTCCAGCTCTATGTTCTCGCGTTCTCCAACCTCAAGAAATACAAGTTCTACTACTGGTTTGCGTTCCCCGCTGTCCACACCGAGTGGCGCATCCTGTCCGAGACTCGTCTGCAGCAGCAAGCAGCGGAGGAGCTGTCGACGCATCTCAGCGAATGGCAGCGGACAGTCTCTCCGGAGCAGCGCGGTTTCTTCGTTCTCCGGCGGACGTCGCACTCAGACGGTGGCGATGCATTCCAGGTGCAAAGCATGGACGCACTACGCGACGTTCAGTCGCAAGCAGACGGCTGGCCCGTCGTTGGGTATGTGGACCCGTCGTCCGCGGAGCACCACCCTGGTTGGCCACTGCGCAACCTACTGACGCTGTTGGCTCGCTTGGGATGCAAGCGTGTGAGCGTCATTGCGTTTCGCGATGCTTTCATCGGCTCTGGTCATGCCCCTCGGTCGCTGGAGCTGGAGCTCGAGTTTGCCGGAGACAGCGAAGATCTGCGCAGCGCTGAGGTAGGCCGAGTCAGTGGCTGGGAACGCAACAGCCAGGGCAAGCTCGCACCAAAGGTCTCCGATATCGGTTCTCTCATCGATCCCAAACAACTGGCTCAACAGGCAATGGACCTCAATTTAAAGCTCATGAAGTGGCGAATAGCCCCGGCTCTTGACCTCGACGCTATCCAGAATACGCGGTGTCTTTTACTTGGAGCAGGAACGCTAGGGTCTAATGTGGCTCGGGGGCTACTTGGATGGGGCGTGCGCGACATCACTTTTGTAGACAGTGGTCGTGTGAGCTTTTCCAACCCCGTGCGCCAGCCTCTGTACACTTTCGAGGACTGCTTGGACGGCGGTGCTATCAAAGCCATCCGCGCTGCTGAAAGGTTACGGGAGATTTCTCCATCAGTGCATAGCGTCGGCCATGAGCTGGAAGTGCCGATGGCAGGCCACCCCATCACAAATGAGGTATCCCAGAGGGAGAGCTTCGACGAACTACGCAGCCTGATCAAGTCCCATGACGCCGTATTTCTGCTGATGGATTCACGAGAGAGCCGGTGGCTGCCGACTGTTATGTGCCGTGCTCTCGACAAGCTAGTAGTGAACGTTGCGCTAGGGTTTGACTCGTACGTCGTGATGCGTCACGGTGTCAAAGGCAATGATCTCGGCTGCTACTTTTGCAATGACGTGGTTGCACCGGTTGATAGCATCAGCGAACGCACGTTGGACCAAATGTGCACCGTCACACGGCCTGGAGTATCTCAGCTCGCGTCCGCAACAGCAGTGGAGCTTCTTGCGTCGCTATTGCAACATCCGGAGCGGGCACGTGCTCCAGCTGCGGATACAATGGAGGAGGTGGCGGCATTGAGGGACGACGCTGAAGATGGCAAACAGAATGCATTGTCTGTACTGCCGCATCAGATCAGGGGGTTCTTGCACGAATTCTCCGCACTCAAGATTCGTGGTAAGGCGTATGATTGCTGCAGTGCGTGCTCACCTCGCGTAGTCGAGGAATACGAAGCCAGGGGATGGGACTTTGTCAAGCAAGCGCTGAACGAGAAGGGCTACGTGGAAGAATTATCTGGTCTCGCGGAGATACAGCGACGGACGGACGAATTAGACATTGGCTCCGACTGGGGCAGCGGGTCCGAGGTGGAGATTGTGTAAAATACCCTAGAATGACATGCTATGCTATGATGCGACACGGTACTCGGGTGGCACACGAGTGCGGTTGTCCCAACTGTCCTGGTAGTTTTCGTTGCACTTCGCCTTGCCCTTTGTGTTGCAGCCCGCGAGGTGGACCGCCAGGTCGCCTTTGCGATACGACCATACCCATTGCAAAGAGTCGGCGTACGCATTGAACAGCCGCTGCGGGAAAAGTCCGACATGCTCTTGGATGGTTCTGTGGTTAAGAAATAGGTGTGCTAGTGCGTCCTGCTCTTTGTAGACAAAATCCTTTTTGACCAGGAGCGGATCCTCCCAGAGGTCCAGCAGAAGGTTTGTAAAGTCGGACCGACGAATGAAGAACGACCCAGCGTTGATGCCGAAGAAATCTTGAGTGAGCAGTATATCCAGCTTTGAGACATCAACCTCATCAGCGCTGAAATAGACGCCATGGCGGAACTCAGCGTCTGACGAACGCAGTGGTCGGCCGTATGAGAGCTTTTTTGCCATGACTTTAGGATTCAGGATGTGTTCAGCCAGGTCGATTTCTGAGTTCATGATGAGGAGATCAGTGTCAAGCCACCACACCCACTGCGCTTCTGGGTTTTCTCTGAACGCTTCACGAATAGCCGGTATCTTTGCCCATACGGCGTGGCGGTCATCCTTTTTATATTTTGTCAGATTGACAAAGTGGTGTGTGTAGCCGTGGTAGCGCGCGTATTCGTCGCGATTCTCACGAGAGCGGGCCAGGACATTTTCTATCTCGCTGTTGCCACGCCCATCGTCGGCCGTGAGCAGTACTATCTGCGAGCCAGACGGGAGCACCCGTCCCTGAGCATCTCTGTCTTCCGCTGCAAACTCCACCGTGGCGTTGAGGAGAGGCAACTCCTCGTGCTCCATGCGCAGAAAGATCTCACGAAGCCGGCCTGAGGTCTCCTTTTCCTTAATTTTGCTGTACTCCTCAGGAGACAGGTTCTCGGCTTTCATGCGTTCCTCGTCTTTCTTTCTTTCCTCCTCCTCTTTGGCCCGCGCCTCCTCTTCCTTGGCCCGAGCTGCCTCCGCCATCTGGCGCAGACGATCAGCCTCTCTAGAAGCGTCGTCTTCGCTCGTCCTTCGTCCACCTTCTTCAGCGTTGTGCGTGCTCCCCTTCCCTACACGTTCCATATAAGTCCGTCCAGCGGCTTTGATCCCTTCGTAGTGGTCCCTGTATATCGTACGCTGTCCTGGCAACATGACAACGACGACCATCGCGAGGAGCATGGCACCCAGCAGAAGCGCTACGCGCCTCCGTATCACGAGCATCCCGTACGTGTGCTGTTGTTCAGGATGTCGTCGCGTTTCACTCTAGAAACGGCCGCGTGCGTGGCCGGTCATGAGCCCCCTCATGCAGGTCATGGGCCCCTGCCAGGCTATGAGCCCTCCTGACGTGCGACCTTCGACTGGCAGTCTACGATGACCGACCCGGACGCGAAGCGCAAGGGCTCGGAGCTCAGCGACTCCGACGCGTCGACACAGAATGTGAAACGGCAAAAAATTGGCGAAGAGTCCGGTGACGGCACCGACGCTGGCTCATACGCTCTCGCTGAGGCGAACGGCACTGCAAACGGTCAACACGACGGTGGCGACGCCAAGACAGAACAGGCTAACGAGGGCAGTGAGGCCGATGGAACGGCCGCTACAACTGAGACAAGCGCTGATGGGCTGACAGACGGCAAGGCTGTGGCTGAGGTGGACACAAACGTCTACCGCACCTTCGAGTTTGACGGAATCGAGTACAAGTACCGCGAGAGGCCTGCAGTCATCGAGGAACGGAAGGGCATCATCGAGTTTCGGGTGGTCAACAACGACGGTGAACGGGACAGTCTGATCATCCTGACAGGGCTGAAAAATATCTTTCAAAAGCAGCTTCCAAAGATGCCTCGGGAATACATTGCGCGACTTGTCTACGACAGGAGCCATGTTTCCATAGCGGTGGTACGCCGGCCTCTCCAGGTGGTGGGTGGCATCACGTATCGGCCGTTTGAGTCTCGAAAATTCGCAGAAATCGTGTTTTGCGCAATATCCAGTACGGAGCAGGTCCGCGGCTATGGTGCTCATCTCATGAATCACTTGAAGGATTATGTGAAAGCGACAACGCCTATCATGCACTTCCTTACTTATGCCGACAACTACGCTATCGGCTACTTCAAGAAGCAAGGTTTCACGAAGGAGATCACTCTGCCCCGGCACATCTGGATGGGCTACATCAAGGACTATGAGGGTGGTACGATCATGCAGTGTTCGATGATTCCTCGGATTCGCTATCTTGACTCGCACAAATGGCTGCTTCTCCAGAAAGCGGCCATCATGCGCAAAATTCGTGGCATCTCCAAGAGTCATATTGTGCGGCGTGGCATCCAAGCCTTTAAAGATGGTGGTACCAAAGAGATTGATCCGATGACCATTCCAGGTCTACGAGAAGCTGGCTGGACGCCTGAGATGGATGAGCTGGCGCGACGGCCAAAGCGCGGCCCGCACTTCGCTGTGATGCAACATTTGCTGTCGGAGATGCAGAATCACCCGTCGTCATGGCCCTTCGCACAACCAGTAAACCGTGACGAGGTACCAGACTACTACGAGGTCATCAAGGAGCCCATGGACCTGTCAACTATGGAGCAACGGCTGGAGGCCGATGCCTATCAAAGCATGGAGGACTTTTTATACGACGCTCGGCTCATTTTCAACAACTGCCGCTCCTACAACAACGAATCGACCACGTACTACAAGAATGCCACCAAGCTTGAAAAGTTCGTCAACCAGAAACTGGGCGAAATTCCCGAGTACTCTCACTTGGTGGAGTAGCCAATGACTTTATGACCTGTAATCTAGTGTAATAGTAGCCTGCTTTTAGCTTGTTAAATGGATGTTCCCACAACGCCGAGCCCAGCGAGACGCGGTCTGTTCCCCAGGTACAGTGGTTGAATAAATAGATTAACATAGCAGTCGTAAATATGAGATGGTCATCGGAACATGACATCCATGGAGACGTCCGATTGCGGATCAATGTCGGCCTCTCCAAAGTCGGCAACCTTCCGCAGACCGTCGTCCTCAGGGCTTTCCCGGGAGCCCGCCGGAGACTGGCGTTCCATGATCTTTTGCAGCTCGGAGTTGTACTCGTAGTCCTCCGTGTCGCCAAACGCGAGGATCTGTAGATCCTCCTGGCTCGAGCGAAACGGCAGGAGTGTGACATTTGAGCGGAGCAGATCGAACCGCACTGCCAGGGCCAAGGCACGCTGGTATAGCGAACGCTCATTCTCTACGCGCCAAAATACCTCCTGATGGTTGTAGTAGGCGTGCTGGAATATGTGAAACAGCCGCTTGAACGTGAGCGTGAGCTGCCGTGCCGTGACCCGTGGCGTAGCCTCCGTCAATGTTTCGCCGTCGGCGTCGATCTGCACCGAGTTGAGCACCGTGATGGCGTGGTCAAGCGTGTGCCATGTGTACTCGATGGCAGAGCAGGCCGGTGACGCCGCCCCCTGGCGGAGGTCATGTGCGGCACAATAGGTATCAGCGTCGCCAATGCTCATTTTCGGACACGTCTCTCGCCTACATCCAGCTTCCTGGAGGCCCACAGCGAGGGAGTTGAGGTCCTGCGTGAGCCGCTTGAGATGCTCAAAGCACCACAGCGCGGGCGACACGTTTGGAGGAGGGGTCACGATGAAGTGGATTGGAGCGCCATGGCTGATGAGAAGGCTGAGATACTGCTGTAACAGGTATATACTGGACTCGTCGGACAGCGGCTGTATGGGGTTTTCGAGCCACGGCAGCCGTTGCTGCTTGATGCCACGCAGCACCCTGCCAGAGGGGCTGCCGGCGCTGTCGATGCTGCTGACGCTCGTGGAGCTTCCTGCGCTGCTGCCGTAGAGGCTGAAGGGCTCGTCGTCGACAATTGGACTCGCAGGGCTCCGAGCAGGGCTCCCTAGGCCCGGGCCCAAGGCGAGGGCTGCTGCACCGCCACTGTCGCGCCGTCCCGAGGCCGAGTTGCGCCGCGACCCAGACGAGTTGCGCCGCTCCATCCCGGACTCGCCTGTGGGGCTCAGCGGCGGGATGAATGGCGTCTTGAGCCGTGACATTTGTGGTGGTCGCTCCCCACCCCTGGTGTTGCGCTCCTCTAATATAATTGTTTGGCGACCGCAGGGCTTACCCCGCCAGACCCCAAGTCACGTGTGGAGGGGCCCGCGATGAAGCGGACAGAAAGGCGCGGTGGCGGCCAGACGGGGCGCGGCAGCGTCCCCTGGACCGGCTGCCGGCGCCCGTGCTGCGAGACAGCGAGGCGTCAAGTGTATCATATTATTACATGGGGTCGTCGCCGACCTGTGCGTCCAGCTTCTCAACGACCTGGGCCATTTCGTCGTCCGAGTAGATCTTGAAGCCGTGCGCTTTTGTCACAGACGACAGCTGCGCGTTCTTCGAGTCGAGCTTCTCCTCCATCACCTGCTTGAGCGTCTTGAGGACGAGCAGCTCGGCCTCCTCCATGGTGAGCGACGAGTGGTACTCGCTCTGGAGCTCGGCCTGCGCGCCCTCAGAGCCAGACCCAATGGCCTTGGCAGCATAGCGGTAGAACGTGCCAGACGGCTCGGCGTGGTACAGCTGCGGCCCGTTCTCGTCGACGCCAGCAATGAGCAGCGCCACGCCAAACGGCCGCGACATGATGCGTTCCTCGCCCTCAGCGCCCTCGCCAAAGCGGAGCGCGAGGTCGCACACGGCCTGTGTCACGGACTCGACCTTTATGGGCTCGTCGTAGTAGAACTGGTGGTTCACGCTCTCCACACGCGCGTGGTCAATCATGGTCCGCGCGTCTGCCGTGAGACCGCTCATTGCGCACCCAATGTGCTTGTCGATCTCGACAATCTTCTCGATTGAGCTGGATTCGAGCAGGCTGCTGGTCACACGCTTCTCGACACCGAGCACGACGCCGTCGGCGGTGGCCACTCCAATCGCGGTGGACCCGAGCTTGATAGCCTCCAGCGAGTACTCCACCTGGAACAAGCGGCCCTCGGGCGAGAACGTGCTCACGCCTCTGTCGTACTCGCTCCGTGTCAGAAACATGTTGTGTGGCGCTGGGTTCGCCTTCTGAGGGAGTTTCTGGGTGGGTGCGCTGTTGCAGGTCGTGAGCCTGGGGTTAGGGCTGGTCATGATGGTCATGAGCCCAGGACTCGTGACAACGGTCATGGGCCCAAGCGCGCCGACACGGGCCAATGGTCATGAGCCCAACAGGTCACGAGTCCAAGTCACGAGCGCAGGTCGCGAGCCCACAACACCACACGCGTGGCAACGCGAATGAGCCTCTCAGGGACGACAGGGGCCGAGTCGCGGAGGTCAGCGCGCTACAGCGTGCGCGAGCTGCGCGAGTCGTTCGCGCGGAGGGACCATTCCGGGTCGCAGGAACAGCCACAGAGTCTGGGTACGTGCAGGCCCCTCAAAGCTCACGGACACGTCTAACTCAGTGATCCGGCTCGCCACGGAAAGCCAGTCCGCGCTTGGCGGCAAGCTGGAGCCGCTGCCGCGCACCGCAGCGGCACGCGTGCCAGGGTTCGAACTCTTGGGACAGCAGGCCCAAGAGGCCCTTATCCTCGAAGACCTCCTGTATGTGCTGCTCGGATGCGAGGGCACATATGTGCGCTATTCAGAGACCTACGACGCCTCAATCGAGCGAGATCGATTGCGTGGGCCGGACTACCGTGTTGTCAAAGGCCTGGATCCAAGTCTGCGCGACATCACGAAACAAATCCTCCCCGTGGGCCGCAATTATGTCGCAGTGCAAGCGTTCGTCGAGGTCTTCAGTCGAGGGGACTATGGCCAGGTCAACCAAGCGCTGTGTGCCGCGCTGCGAGACCTTCTCCGCGAGCATGTGACCCTGGTGGCCCGACTCGAACAGGAACTACTGGGACAACGACCATTATCGTTGCACCAATTTAATCTTCGGCTGGCACATTCCGCTCAAGTTCTGGCACAGGCTTACGAGGTGGCTCAGACTGTCATCCTGCGTAACCAACAACTCGAAGAAGAAGCTGCAGAGGCCCTTCTCGGAGAGCTCAACCTCGGGAACGGCGGTGACGCGCCAGGTGACCCGCTGTTTGGCCGTCCAAAGGTTGCCAAGGGCGGGGCAGTTCTGCGGCTGCTCACCGAGCGGCTGAATAAAATGTATGGCAATCCAACCACGCGGTGGGTGCTGGAACGACTGCTGCGCGCTGCGTCGAGGCCATACCTTCGAATGCTGACGCAATGGGTTAATCGCGGGGTTATCGAAGACCCCTGCGCGGAGTTCCTCATTCATGAACGCCGCATCCGCTCCGAGAGGCTCGATCTCGACGTGACGGACCAGTACTGGGAGAAGCGGTATACGCTACGCACGACCGACCTTCCACCACAGCTTGCAAACCAGGTAGTCCACGAAAAGGTTCTGCTAGCTGGCAAGTACCTCAACGTTATCCGCGAATGCGGCGGAGTGGACGCCAGCCAGCTTGAGGCAACAACCGAATACGACAGCGTAGAGGATCACAGACTGGTGATAGCAATCAATGCTGCTTACACGCACGCCAATCAGTCGCTTTTAGCACTATTAGTAGACACCCACAACCTCCATGCACGCCTGCGGTCATTGAAGCACTACTTCTTCCACGACGGCGCTGACTTCCTGGTCAACTTCCTCGACTCGGCCAAAGACGAGCTGCAGAAGCCTTCGCGCGAGGCAAACCGCGCAAAACTGCAACATCTCCTGGATATGTCCCTACGCCAACCGGGCAGCATATCGTATCAGGATCCATTCATCGAGGACATTTCCGTGCATGTGCGCCACACATCGTTGTTGGACGACCAGCTGACGATTGTCCAGACTGAGGCTGCACAGCCTGGAGGTGCAGGCAATGATGGGCCGGGCTTGCCTGAAGACGTAGTGGAGCGACTTCCCCGCGAGGGCCAACCACGAGAAGACACAGACAGCCGCTTGCCGGCAATACAGGGGCTGGAGCTGGACTTCCGGATCCCTTTCCCGCTCAGTCTAGTGGTGTCACGCAGCAACATCATCCGGTATCAGATGGTTTTTCGGCATATTTTGGACTTGAAGAGCATCGAGCGCAGCCTCGTGGATCTTTGGCAGGAGCAGTCACAGGACCCCCTGTGGCGGCGTCCGCTGAGGTGGCCCGAACTGCAGGCATACCGAGAGCGGACTGTACGGTTGCGGGCGCAGATGTTGGCTTTTGTGGAGCAATTGCTCTACTTCTGCACCATGGACGTGATAGAGCCAAGGTGGGCGCGATTGCAGGACCGGCTAAAGACTGTCAAGACAGTCGACGCTTTGATGGCTGAGCACCTCAACTACCTGTATACAATCCTTAAGGAGTGCATGCTGACGAGTCCGCATCTCATCAAGACTATGAAGGTTCTGTTGCACGCATGCCGCTCATTCGTGGATGCAGTCCTCCAGCGGGCCAAGTACCTCCGACGCGCCGAGGAGACATCAGACGGGACTGTGATGATGCAGGGTCGGCCCGTGGCCGTGCCGGAGCTGGCACAGTATCTCGACAGGTTTCTCAGCAAGTACGAGCGGGTATTTGAGCAGAGCGTTCGCCAGCTCGTCAACTTTGCCGCCACAGAAACATCGGTTCTGCTGATCTTGGCTCATCGGCTTCAGCTTTGCCTCGACATTGAAATCATCACCTAGGTGGCAACGGCGCCCCGAGTTTGGGTTTCCCTTTTAAGCGGAGCATGGGCACGTGACGACTTCCCTTTTGAGCGAGTGCGCATCACGTGCTATACCTTCCCGAAAGACTCACCATGCATGAGTCCGGTTTTACCCGGGGATTGGCTGGGGACGCATGTCGAACTCCGGGCCGCGAGAGGGGTACCAGCACTGGACTCAATCACCCCACCTACAACGAAGAGCGGTGATCGGTTCGTGCCAATCGAGAGCAGGACAGTATGGCTACCAAGATCGACGGCAACGCTGTCGCCAAGGAGATCCGGGGACGGCTCACCGAGGAGATCCGGGACATCCAGTCAACGAGGCCCCGATTCGCCCCGTCCCTGGTCATCATCCAGGTCGGGGACCGCCCTGACTCGTCGACCTACGTCCGCATGAAGCTCAAGGCCGCCACTGAGGCCAACATCAAGTGCGAGATCAAGAACTTTCCCGAGGACACAACCGAGACCCAGCTCATTCGAAGCATTCAGGCCCTGAACGAGGACACCTCGGTGCACGGTATACTGGTGCAATTGCCTCTGCCAAAGGGCATCAATGAGGTTGCCGTAACTGAGACTGTGGCAGCTGTCAAAGATGTCGACGGTTTTGGCTCTCTCAACATTGGAGAGCTGGCCAAGCGCGGTGGCAAGCCTCTCTTCATTCCTTGCACCCCCAAGGGTGTCATGACGCTACTGGACCACGCAGGCGTTGAGATCGCAGGTAAAACCGCAGTCGTGCTCGGCCGCTCTGACATTGTGGGTAGTCCGGTGTCCTACCTGCTGAAGGAGCGAGATGCTACTGTGACTGTGTGTCATTCAAAGACACAGAACCTGCCTGATGTTGTCCGGGGCGCTGATATCATTGTCGCAGCCATTGGAAAGCCGCATTTCGTGAAGGGCGACTGGCTAAAGCCTGGCTGCGTCGTAATCGACGTAGGCACCAACTTCATTCCGGACAGCACGAAAAAGTCGGGTCAGCGGCTTGTTGGCGACGTGGATTACGAAGCTGCGTCTCAAGTCGCATCGAAGATCACTCCCGTTCCTGGTGGCGTCGGTCCCATGACGGTCGCCTCACTCCTTGAGAACGTGGTCATCGCTGCAAAGCGAGCGATGGATCTTCAGGCCTCACGCAGTATCAAACCGCTGCCTCTGAAGCTGGAGAAGCCCGTGCCGTCTGACTTTGCCATCTCCCGGGCGCAGGAACCCAAAAACATCAAGACTGTCGCTAGCGAGGTCGGCATCTTGCCTCAGGAACTTGAGCAGTACGGTCCGTGGAAGGCTAAGGTGCAGCTTTCGATTCTTGACCGTCTGAATTACAGGAAGAATGGAAAGTACATCCTCATGACCGGCATCACTCCCACGCCCCTGGGTGAGGGAAAGAGTACCACTACTGTTGGTCTTGTGCAAGCTCTGGGTGCGCATCTTGGCAAGATCGCGTTTGCGAACGTCCGTCAGCCAAGTATGGGACCGACTTTTGGCATCAAGGGCGGCGCTGCAGGCGGCGGATACTCGCAGGTCATCCCGATGGACGAGTTCAACATGCATTTGACCGGCGATATACACGCCATCTCTGCTGCTACCAATTTGCTTGCTGCTGCCATTGACACACGTATGTTCCATGAGGCAACTCAGAAAGATGGCCCCCTCTACCGCCGTCTCGTGCCGGCCAAGAAGGGAGTACGCAAGTTCACTCCAGTCATGCTGCGACGTCTGAAGAAGCTCGGCATCGATAAGACGGAGCCTGATTCCCTGACCGAAGAGGAAATTCATAGGTTCGCACGCCTGGATATCGATCCAGAGACCATCACCTGGAAGCGTGTCGTCGATGTCAACGATCGCCACCTGCGCGGCATCACAATCGGCCAGGCTCCCACTGAGAAGGGTCTGACGCGTGAGACTGGCTTTGACATCACCGTGGCGTCTGAGTGCATGGCTGTCCTTGCTTTGTCAAACTCCCTGCAAGACATGCGTGAACGTCTTGGTCGTATGGTCATCGGCTCCTCGAAGAACGGAGACCCCATTACGTGCGATGACATCGGTGCTGGCGGCGCTTTGACAGCGCTCATGAAAGACGCGATCAAGCCGAACCTGATGCAAACGCTCGAGGGTACACCAGTGTTTGTTCACGCAGGACCATTTGCCAACATCTCAATTGGTGCCAACTCGGTGCTAGCTGACAGAATCGCGTTGAAACTGGCTGGTACAGAAGAGGATGAGGGTGAGGATAAGTCTGGCTTCGTTGTGACGGAAGCAGGCTTCGACTTCACAATGGGTGGTGAGCGCTTCTTCAACATCAAGTGCCGCAGCTCGGGCCTTGTTCCTGATGTCGTTGTTATTGTGGCCACTGTGCGGGCCTTGAAGCTCCATGGTGGCGGCCCGGACGTCTCACCTGGTGCGGCATTGGCTCCGGAGTACACCACCGAGAACGTTGACCTGCTTCGCAAGGGTTGCGGCAACCTCGCAAAGCACATCTCGAACGCGAAGCGCTACGGTCTGCCAGTTGTGGTTGCCATCAACCAGATGGAGAGCGATACCGCAGCAGAACACGAGGTAATTCGCGAGGAAGCACTCAAAGCTGGCGCCGAGGACGCCATTGTGTCGAACCACTGGGCTGAGGGCGGCGCCGGCGCCGTCAAGCTGGCCGAGGGCGTTGTCAAGGCCTCTCAGAAGAAAGACCGCGATTTCCAGCTTTTGTATCCCACGGACGATTCCAAGCAGATGTCTGTGGAGGATCGTCTCAACGTCATTGCCCGCGAGATGTATGGAGCAGATGGCGTGGAGCTCTCTGAGCTGGCTCGCAAGAAAGTCGACACATACACTGCGCAAGGGTTTGGCAACCTGCCTATCTGTGTTGCTAAAACGCAGTACTCGCTGTCTCACGATCCGTCTCTCAAGGGCGTGCCCACTGGCTTCACCGTGCCCATCCGCGACGTACGTGCATCGGTTGGTGCAGGCTATCTCTATGCCCTTGCCGCTGAAATCATGACGATTCCGGGTCTGCCCACCCATGCCGGCTTCATGAATGTTGAGATCAACGAGGACGGCCAAATCGATGGTCTGTTCTGAAGAGGCTAGAGGTGACAGTCTATAAAAGTATCTTTTCGGGCTACGCCTTACAGTTAACGGTTTATGATTCAACTCTCGTCCAGCGCTTCAACGTAACGACAATAAACGATCTACGCTCTATGTCTCTAATGTTATCATAGCATGACGACGCCAACGCCTCCGTCCGTGGCAGTCTCCAAGCGACCATCCTTGGTGACGCCGCCAGAGATTGGGAAAGCCTTGTAGTTGAACAGATAGTAATTCAGAAAGCCGTCTCCGGCGCCAAATTTGAGCTCGTCCAGGTAGAGCGGGTTGTCGAGAAGGGTGAGGGCATTGTAGACGTCGAAACCGAGGTTCTTGGCGAGGATGAGAGCTGTGTGAGTGAGCTCGGTCAACCGCTGCTGCAGATTCTTTTGCGACTGCCTGTCCGTTCTGTCGAGAGCCGTCTCGGTGGCGTAGTAAAAGGAGTATGCGGCCGAGATACCGTTGTGCTTCGGGTTGCCAAGCACAGAGCTCTCCAAACGGTAGAAAGAGAAAAAATCAGTGATGTCGCCGTCTTTCTCAACGACATAGGCGTACACTACCTGCTTGTCGCCCTTTGCGGTGTCACGGTACGACTCGTTGAGGAACCAGTGTCGCACTTCATCCACAGTGAACTCCTGCGCAAGGCTGAACTTAGCCAAGTACCGAGTGAGGAGACGCTGGACGAGTGGGGCATCGCGCGACTCCATCGGACGGAGACCTTCGATTGAAGGCTCGGCAGGAAGCGCATACTTGGCTACCATCTTCGCCTTGGTCGCACCGAGCGGCATTGGGGAAAAGCCGACTTCATAGAGCTTGGGCCAGTTGATAGACCGATGGTAATAGCGGCATGTGCTCACGGGCGAGGGCAGCACTACGCCAGCAGTGTAGAGGGCCTGCCAAATGTCCTGCTTGTTGACGTGGCGGGTGACCTCTTTGATGAGCAGCGGGGCGAGACGCTTGGAGCGGAGCTTCTTGTGCACACACAGATAGTTGATCTCCACGGCCTTGATGGTCGGATTCTTGCGCAGACGCAAGGAGCAGGGAATACCAGAGATGAACGCGACGAGCTTGCCCGACGCTTTGACTCTCACGCCAATGTGCCACTCCGGACGCCAGCCAGGCGGCGTAAGGGCCCACTTGAGGAACTCGGGCGAGTAATTGAAACGGAAAGTAGCGTCTTCGTCCTCGATGTAGTTGCCGTAGAGCAGATCGAAGATCTCCTGGAGATGCTTTTCAGACTTGATGTCCATCTGGACCCATTCAAAGTCGGCCAGCAGCGGAGGAGGAGTGTCGGGGACCTCGTCCACAGACTTTTGCTCAATGGGACCTTCCTTGTCGACCACCGAGTCGAGCTTAGGTACAGGCTGGGTTTTCCAGAACTTGTACTCGTCCATGTCCTTACGGCTCTTCTCGAGAGGGTACTGCTCGCTGGACAGCATTTGAAACAGCTGCTGAAGCTTTGCCACATCGACCTGCTTGCCCTGGCCACCTGTCTCGGCAGCGGCGGCACTAGGGCCACCGCGGGGCTCAAAGGCCCCGGATCCTGTCGATGCTTCGCCTGCCGTCTTGTCAGCCATTAGTGTGTTGTTGAGTCGGGATGCCCGCCACGCTGGCCCTGCCGTTTCAAGAGTCGCTCCCCTGTTTGGCACTGAGGTCCGTCTGTATGCAGGACCCCGCGCCGTGCAGTCCCGGGTATTGGGCACACGACCTGTTTTGGGCTCATGACATACATAGCGTCGCCTCGGGGCTCATGACCTGTGGGACGCTGGCTCGTTGGCTCATGACCTGTGGGAGGTCGGCTCTATGGCTCATGACCTGTGCCGGCTCTCTCATCGTGGGCTCATGACCTGCTGCGCACTGAAATTTCGCACCAAACGACCACCATCATGATCTCGGCGACGGCATGGGTGCCCCGCGGGTTCGCGGCGGAGTTCCCCCAAAAGTACGAGATGGACGACGCGGAGATGGAGCGGATCGCCGGGCTTGCTCGTCTCAAGCTCGAGGACGCACGGGCGGATCTGGCCGCCGCAACGGACGACAGCAGTGCGACCCCGCCCGCCGACACCCTCAAGACTACAGAGGAGATCGACGAGGATCTCAAGGAGTACGACCTGGAGCACTACGACAGCGAGCCAGATGCGGCCGGGGAGAAGAGCGGCGTCTTTGGGACCACAAAGTCGCTCGCGTACTACGAGAACGGTGAAGAGGACCCCTACATCACACTGCCCACAAAGGAGGATGAGGCAGAGGAGCGGGAGGAGTGGCAGGTCTACCCCACCGACAACCTTGTGCTGGCTGCACGCACCGAAGACGATGTGTCTCATCTGGAGGTCTATGTGTACGATGACGGCAGCGGCGGCGTTGACGACGATGAAGACGGCGGATCCGAACCGAACCTGTACGTGCACCACGATATCATGCTGCCTTCATTTCCTCTGTGCGTTGAGTGGGTGAACCATCGAGTTGGTGGCGCTTCGGAAGGCTCGGCCGCCTCCAAGGGCAACTACGCAGCCATTGGCACCTTCGATCCGGAGATCGAGGTGTGGAACCTGGACGTCGTTGACTCTGTCTATCCAGACGCCATTCTTGGACAGCGGCCTGAAGGGGTTGAGACAGCACCAGTAGCGAAAAAGAAGAAGGCTAAGAAGCTGGCCAAGAAGATGGCTAACGACGAGTACCACGTTGATGCTGTGCTCTCTCTTGCCGCCAACAAGCTTCACACTAATCTGCTGGCATCGGCCAGTGCCGACACAACAGTAAAGTTGTGGGATCTCAACACCGCACAATGCGCAAAAAGCTTCTCTTTCCACGGCGACAAGGTCAGCAGCGTGGCGTGGCACCCCACAGAAGCGACAGTCACGCTGACGGGAGGCTACGATCAGCGAGCGCTGGTCACAGACCTGCGAATCGCAGATCCGTCACAGGGCCAGCGTGCGGCTAAGGTCGACGCAGAGGTGGAGGGTGTGCGGTGGTCTCGCACTGAAGAAAACATGTTCTACGTTGCAACAGACTCTGGGCGGATATACAAGTTTGACGCACGCCAAACCGCCAAGCCGTTGTGGCGACTGCAAGCCCACGATGGCTCAGTGGCCTCGTTCGACGACAACGCACACCTGCCGGGCTTTATGGTGTCTGCCGGCGGCGACAAAGAGGTCAAGCTGTGGAACCTTAATGGCAGCACAAGCGGCGGGCCGAGCATGATCCTCAGCCGCGATCTCGATGTCGGAAAAGTCTTTTCGGTCCAGTTCGCCCCTGACGCGACGGTACAAGGTCACGTAGTGGTGGCCGGCACCTCGGGCCAGCTGCGTGTGTGGGACACCCTCACCAACAAAACAGTGCGCAGCAGCATCGCCAAGGGCGTGGCTGTCCGTCGCGAGACTGCATCCGAGCGCATTGTTGGCGTGACTGAGGAGGTCTCAGACGATAGTGAAGACGACAACGGCGACGTCGAAATCGACGAGGACGAGGACATATAGACACAACGCTGTATAATATCATTTTATTCGACTCGGCGCCATGCCACTGGCATTTCACGTTGTAGCCGGCCTCGAGACGGGCCGACATAAATTTCAGCGCAGGGCCTCGAGTGAAATTTCACGCCTGGCGAGGTCAGATCACGCTTCTTACACGGACTGTTCAGCTCGGATCACGCGAGGGCAGGTAGGAGCGAGACAAGCCAGGCCAGAATGCTGCATCGGAGTGCGCCTCTGCGCCGCGTGAGCCGAGTCATGAGTGCCCGCACGGCGCTCGCCAGTGCCGTGCCCCTGGTCCAGCACGGCCATATAATGCGGCACGCCGTGCCTGCAGGCCACCCCAGACTCTACACAACAACCATGAGCGAGTATCAGGCGGACACCAAGGCACCAATTGTGTTCCTCGAAGCGAAGACACACTTCGAAACGCTCAGCGACAGCGAGAAGCGCTACGCCCACCACTTTTCTCGGGCGTCGCATCTCGGCACCC
Source organism: [Candida] tunisiensis (assembly GCA_030407195.1). Lineage (NCBI taxonomy): Eukaryota > Fungi > Ascomycota > Dipodascomycetes > Dipodascales > [Candida] tunisiensis. The sequence continues at coordinate 21,875 of JANJPH010000049.1, forward strand.
GCGTGGTGCTGCGCCAGGTGTCACCTGAGGCAGAGGACATCTTCGACCTCATCCTCGCAATCCACAAGGCCGTTGGCGGAAACTACGATGCCCTGGCATCCAAGGCCGGCGTCTCACAAGACGATGTGCAGCTCTATCTCGAGTATGCCTCGCAGTTCCTCTCCAACCTTGGCAACTACAAGTCCTTCGGTGACGCCAAGTTTGTGCCTCGACTGGCTGCTGACAAGTTTGCCGCCATCGCCAGTGTAGACTCCACAGCAGACAAGCTCCACAAGCGTGTTGCTGAGCCACTCCATGCGACGCAGCCCGAGAAGAAGAACCTCCTGGGCTACCTCGATCAGGGCCACGTGACCGCCTACTACGGTGGCGACATCACCAAGGCAGAGATTGAAGCAGCTCACAAGGCCCTCACGGCTGCCGGCCTGCTGCCCGAGAACACGCGGCTGTTCAAGACGGGGCCGCAACAGTTTGAACTGCGCATTGCGTCTGCGGAAACAAACCCTGCTAAGCGGGATGCGAAGAAAGACGAGGTGCAATTCGAGCACGGTACCATTCGTCTGCGTTACGGTGACTCGAGCGCTGAGTTCAGTGCCATTGCGAAGGAGCTCGAGTCCGCAGCACAGTACGCTCGTAACGACATCCAACGCCGGATGCTCGCCGCGTATGTGGAGTCGTTCCGCACCGGCTCAATGCAAGCGCACAAGGAGAGCCAGAGGCAATGGGTGAAGGATATTGGGCCCGCTGTGGAGACGAACATCGGCTTTATCGAGACGTACCGCGACCCGGCTGGCATTCGCGGCGAGTGGGAGGGGTTGGTGTCGGTGGTGAACGTAGAGCAAAGCAAGAAGTTTGCTGTGCTCGTCGAGAGGGCCCAGCACTACATCACTACTCTACCGTGGACCAAGGAGTTTGAGAAGGATGTTTTCACCCCTCCTGATTTCACAAGTCTGGAGGTGCTCACGTTTGCAGGATCAGGCATCCCAGCGGGCATCAACATCCCCAACTACGACGACATCCGTCTGACCGTTGGGTTCAAAAATGTCTCGCTTGGCAACGTCCTGAGCGCGAAGGCCCCGAACGAGAAGACGACTTTTGTGCGCGAGGCCGATCTTGAGTTGTACGACAAATACAGGGGCCCGTCGTTCGAGGTCCAGGTGGGTCTCCACGAGCTCCTGGGCCACGGTACGGGCAAACTGCTGTCCGAGCACGAGGACGGCACTTTCAACTTTGACAAAGAGGCAGGAGTGGTGTCCCCCGTGGACGGCAAGCCGGTGACGACGTGGTACAAGCCGGGTCAGACGTGGGGCTCAGTGTTTGGCAGTGTGGCGGGATCGTACGAGGAGTGCCGTGCCGAATGCGTGGCGATGTATCTGGTCACCGACAAGGGGGCGCTGGACATTTTTGGCCACTCGGGCCAGGAGGCCGACGACGTGGCGTACGTTGCGTACTTGCAGATGGCGCGGGCCGGACTGCTGGCGCTCGAGTTCTGGGATCCTGCCACTGAGAAGTGGGGCCAGCCCCATATGCAAGCGCGGTTCTCTATCCTAAAGACGATGGTGGACGCTGGAGAAGACTTTGTCAAGCTGTCTTACACTAAAGACGACCACAGCGACCTGGTGATCGAGCTCGACCGGTCCAAGATCGTGTCAGTGGGCAAGCCGGCGATCGAAAAGTACCTTCGCGAGCTGCACATCTACAAGACGACTGCGGACGTGGAGCGGGGCACCGCGCTGTATGCCGACAAGACGCGGGTGGACGAGCGGTTCCGCCAGTTCCGGCCCGTGGTGTTGCGGTCCAAGCTGCCGCGCAAGCAGTTTGTCCAGGCCAACACGGTGGTCGGGGACGACGGAACGGTAGAGTTTAGACAGTACGACGCCACCGAGCGCGGCATGATCCAGAGCTTTGCGGAGCGAGGGCTCTAGGGCTGTCGGCCGAGAGCCGAAAGGGGCATTTTCGCCACCGGGCCGATATGCCTGATTGGGTTCCGCGCGGGTCATGCCCAATCGGGAGGATAGCCACAGTGGTGGCGATAGGCCTGATTGGGCAGATAGCCATGCGTAGGCGCCGCGGCGATTTGCCATAGATAGCGATGGGCCCCGCTGGGCGTCGTCCGAGGTATGACGTAGGCAGGGCCCGTGATAATGCAGGGGAGTGAACGAATAGGATGGTTGACGTTTTTCGGGCAGTACGAGGAATTGCCTGATTAGTTGGCGTGTGTGCCGCGGCGCTGGGGCGCCGGTGCTCAGCGGGCGGGTACCCGCTGGGACCGTCGGCACAGGCGAGGTGCCGTGACGATGATGGTCGGCAGGCACGAGGCCGTCTGGCCCTCGACGGGCAGGCCCGCGACGGCCGGTGACCACCGCCCGCCGGCACGTAGACCGGCCAGCCGGAGCCGACGGCAGCGCTGGGCCGCTCCCCTCCGGTCTTGCCCGAACGAGTATTTTTCGGAACCGAGGGCCTCATGCGCCGGGGACTGAACGCCGGTGGGCATGCGCAGCAACGGCTGCTGCAGCGTGCAATGGGCAGGCGCGCATGTGAAAGGCGCGCGGCCCCGCAGCCGAGGCAGCTGTGGCACGTGCCAGCCGGGTGGCGGCCGGTGAGAGGTGAGCGAGGCCGGCACCGGCAGGCCCCCGGCACCGTATGGACACGGCGCCGTGCCCGCCGGACCCTCAGACGGCGCCCCGGGGCCCCGAGACCCCCATCCTTGGGTGTCACCGACAGGTTTCGGTGCAGGCGCGATGGTAATGGGCCGACGCTCATTGGCCGATAAGATAGCAGTGGCGCGCAAAAGTGTGTACAACGGTACTAGGTGCGCCGACCCCGCGCTCTAGCGCACATTTGCCGTTTGGACCGCATCGCGCCTGAAAAAGCAACGCGCTTACACCCCACCCCCGCCATATTTCACACCTACGACTCACATCCACAACGGATGCGCAAACCGGCGAGGGGCGGATCCGGGCGTCGCTCAGAGTCACGCTAAGGCCCCTCGCAACAGCCTGTCGCAGCGCGATCTACGTCCTGCAGTCGTACCGCTATATAGCTCCCCACGGCCCCCGGTCGTCCCCGGTTTTGTAGTCTTTCACACGCCTGGTAGCTCTCTCGGCCCCTGTCCTACGAAGCTTACGATTACTGACGACCCATTGTATAAACCTAGAGCATAGAGTGAGTCTCCAGACACCGTGGGACCGCTCCCCCATCGACATCGCAACATCACGCCCTCCTCTCCGTAGAGCTAACCCAGCATGACCGGGACCGTGCCAGAGACCCCTCAGGAGGAGTGGGCTCCGTACGAGTACCAGGACACAATCGACAACAAGTCTTGGGCCGGCGCACTGCCGCTCAAGCAGGGTCTCTACGACCCCGAGTACGAGAAAGATGCCTGTGGTGTCGGCTTCGCCTGCCACATCAAAGGCAAGGTCTCGCACAAAATCATCTCGGATGCCAAACACCTCCTGTGCAACATGACGCACCGCGGTGCCGTCGGTGCTGACGCCCGCGATGGCGACGGTGCCGGCGTCATGACCTCCATTCCTGACAAATTCATGCGCAAGGAGTTCGAGCGGACCAACGACATCGAGCTCCCTCCGCAGGGCCAGTACGCCGTCGGTAATCTGTTCTTCAAGAACGACCAAGATGTCCTCAAGCAGAGCCGTGCGACTTTCGAGCAGGTGGCCGAGAGCCTGGGGCTTCGTGTGCTGGCGTGGCGGCATGTGCCTCGCGACTCCTCCATCCTTGGCCCTGCTGCCCTCAGTCGCGAGCCCCTCGTGTTGCAGCCCATTGTTGTGCTTGCCGCTGCCTACGGTTCTGGAAACCGGCCCGATCCGGCCAACACCGACCCAGAGGACTTTGATCGCCGGTTCGAGAAGCAGTTCGAGAGGCAGCTCTATGTTCTGCGCAAGCAAAGCACCCATTCCATTGGCCTCCACAACTGGTTCTATATCTGCTCTCTGACGAACAAAAACATAGTCTACAAGGGCCAGCTATCCCCTGTCCAGGTTTACAACTACTATTATGATCTCATGAATGTCGATTATGAGGGCCACTTCGCTCTCGTCCACTCGCGGTTCTCTACGAACACATTTCCCTCGTGGGACCGTGCACAGCCCTTGCGGTGGGCGGCTCACAACGGTGAGATCAACACCCTGCGCGGCAACAAGAACTGGATGCGTGCCAGGGAGGGTGTCATGGAGTCAGATCTCTTCAAGGAGGAGCTCGACATGCTGTACCCAATCATCGAAGAGGGCGGTTCCGACTCGGCGGCTTTTGACAATGTGCTTGAACTGCTTGTTATTAATGGTGTCGTTTCTCTGCCCGAGGCTGTCATGATGATGGTGCCCGAGGCGTGGCAAAACAACCCAGATATGCACCCCAAGAAGAAGGCGTTCTACGAGTGGGCTGCTTGTCTCATGGAGCCCTGGGATGGCCCTGCTCTGTTCACCTTTGCCGACGGTCGGTATTGTGGTGCCAATCTCGATAGAAACGGTCTGCGACCATGCCGATACTATGTGACCGACGATGATCGCATGATTTGCGCCTCCGAGGTGGGCGCAATGAACACTGATCCGGAGCGCATCCTCCAGAAGGGAAGACTCAAGCCTGGCCGCATGCTTCTAGTCGACACAAAGGAGGGCCGCATCGTGGACGACCGAGAGCTCAAGCAGAAAGTGGCGGAGCGGTTCGACTTTAAATCGTGGGTCAACGCTAACGTCATCATGATGCCCGATCTGTTCGAAAAGATTGCCACCAAGGGCGACACCAAGGCACTTGCACCACAGCTCAACGAAGTCTCGACACAGAGCGACCCGCGGCTTCTTGCGTTTGGTTACACGTTTGAGCAGCTTTCGCTGCTGCTCGCACCCATGGCGGCTGACGGTAAAGAGGCACTGGGCTCTATGGGTAACGACGCACCACTGGCTTGCCTCGCGAAACAGCCCAAGCTTATCTACGAGTATTTCCGCCAGCTTTTTGCGCAGGTGACCAACCCCCCGATTGACCCGATCCGAGAGGAAATCGTCATGTCGCTCGAGTGCTTTGTAGGACCGCAGGGCAACGTTCTGGAGATGAACCCACAGCAGTGCAACCGATTGCTCCTGCCGTCACCGGTTTTGACGATTGAGGAGTTCAACGCCGTCAGCAGACTGCACTCGTTCTACCCCAAGTGGACGACTGCCCAGCTGGACATCACTTTCCCCAAGTCAGAGGGAGTAAGAGGATACACCGCTGCGTTGGACCGCATTTGCCAGGAAGCATCGCAGGCCATCGCAGACCACCACCAGATTATCGTCCTCTCGGATCGTGCGACTTCTGCGGACCGAGTGCCAGTGTCGGCACTGATCGCATGCGGTGCCGTGCACCACCACCTCGTCCGTCAGAAACAGCGGTCCAAGGTCGCGCTCATCGTCGAGACGGCCGAAGCTCGCGAGGTCCACCATATCTGTGTTCTGCTGGGTTATGGTGCTGACGCTATCAACCCTTACCTGGTCATGGAGACATTCCTGAAGATGAACCTCGAGGGACTTCTGAGAGATGGTATCTCCGACGCCAAGCTCATCCAAAACTACAAGAAGGCTGTCGACGGCGGCATTTTGAAGGTCATGTCCAAGATGGGTATCTCCACGTTGGCGTCTTACAAAGGCGCCCAGATATTTGAAGCTCTGGGCGTCGACAACAGTGTTGTCGACCGATGCTTTGCTGGTACAGCGTCTCGTATCCGCGGTGTCACATTTGATTTCATAGCTCAGGACGCGCTTGCACTACACGAGCAGGGCTTTCCAAGCCGTGAAACGATCAAACCACTGGGCTTGCCGGAGAGCGGTGAATACCACTGGCGCGATGGTGGCGATGCCCACATCAACGCCCCCAGCGCCATTGCCAACATCCAGGATGCCGTTCGCAACAAGAATGAGAAGGCGTACGACGAGTATGCTAAGAAGGAATATGAGGCTACTAAGGACTGCACTCTGCGCGGTCTTCTCGACTTCAACTATGACGAAGCGACACCCATTCCGATTGACCAGGTGGAGCCGTGGACGGAGATAGTGCGGCGATTTGTTACTGGCGCAATGTCGTACGGTTCAATCTCGATGGAGTCGCACTCTACTCTCGCTGTGGCCATGAATCGTCTAGGCGGCAAGAGCAACACTGGTGAAGGAGGCGAAGATCCCGAGCGTTCTGCCGTCAATGAAAACGGAGACACTATGAGATCTGCCATCAAGCAGATTGCATCGGGCAGATTCGGCGTTACCTCGCATTATCTGAGTGATGCTGATGAGCTTCAAATCAAAATGGCCCAGGGTGCCAAGCCTGGTGAGGGTGGTGAATTGCCAGGCCACAAGGTGTCTCAAAGCATTGCCAAGACCCGTCACTCGACCCCCGGTGTCGGCCTCATCTCACCTCCCCCGCACCATGATATTTACTCCATTGAGGACCTCAAGCAGCTGATTTACGATCTGAAGTGCTCCAACCCTCGCTCTCGTGTGTCTGTCAAGCTTGTGTCCGAAGTTGGCGTCGGCATCATTGCCTCCGGTGTTGCAAAGGCAAAGGCTGATCACATCCTCATCTCTGGCCATGACGGAGGCACTGGTGCTTCTCGATGGACTGGTATCAAGTACGCTGGTCTGCCTTGGGAGCTTGGTCTGGCGGAGACTCACCAAACGCTAGTGCTGAACGACCTTCGCGGCCGCGTCATTGTGCAGACCGACGGGCAGATCCGTACTGGCCGCGATGTCGCTATTGCATGCTTGTTGGGTGCCGAGGAATGGGGTTTCGCAACCACACCTCTTATCGTTATGGGCTGCATCATGATGCGGAAGTGCCATCTCAACACCTGCCCTGTGGGTATTGCCACGCAGGACCCTGAACTACGTAAGAAGTTCACTGGTACCCCAGAGCACGTCATCAACTTCTTCTATTATATTGCTCAGGAGTTGCGTCAAATCATGGCAAAGCTTGGTTTCCGAACAATCAATGAGATGGTTGGCCGAGCAGACAAACTGCGTGTGCGCGACGACCTACGCAACATGAAAACGGCAAACCTGGACCTCACTCCTATTTTGACGCCGGCTTTCACTTTGCGTCCTGGTGTGGCAACGCACAACATTCGCAAGCAAGATCACCGGCTCCATGTCCGCATGGACAACAAGCTTATTGATGAGGCTGAAGTCACGCTAGACAAGGGCCTGCCAACCCAGATCGACTGCGAGGTGGTGAACACCGACCGCTCTCTGGGTACCACGCTATCTTACCGTGTGTCGAAGCGTTATGGCCAAGCCGGGCTGCCGACGGATACAGTCCATGTAAACGTTAAGGGCTCAGCAGGGCAGTCATTTGGTGCGTTCCTTGCCCCGGGTATTACGCTTGAGCTGGAAGGTGACGCAAACGACTACGTTGGTAAAGGTCTGTCAGGTGGCAGGCTGATTGTGTATCCACCTAAGAACAGTCTGTTCAAAGCGGAGGAGAACATCATCATCGGCAACACATGCTTGTACGGTGCCACAAGCGGCCAGTGCTTCTTCCGGGGTGTCGCCGCTGAGCGCTTCGCAGTTCGGAACTCAGGTGCCACGGCCGTTGTTGAGGGTGTCGGTGATCACGGTTGCGAATACATGACTGGCGGCCGCGTGGTCGTCCTGGGCTCCACCGGCCGCAACTTCGCGGCAGGCATGTCGGGCGGTATCGCCTACGTGCTGGACATGGGCCAGGACTTTGCGGACCAGTGCAACACTGAGATGGTTGAGCTGATGCCGCTGTCTGAGCCTTCGGAAATTGCATTCGTGCGCGGTCTCATTGAGGACCATCGTCATTACACTGGATCCGAGCTGGCCGATCGTGTGCTCAGTGATTTCAACAGATTGCTGCCCCGATTTGTCAAGGTCCTGCCTACTGACTACAAGCGAGTCCTTGAAGAGGAGGCTGCCAAAGCTGAGCTGGCACGTAAGAAGGAGGTCAACGGCCTGTTGCACGTCGTTCGTGAGGACCCTGAAGCAGACATTACGAATGGTGATCTGAAGCGGGCTGGCGGTCGCAGCGGTACTGCCACGCCGCGCTTGACCAACGGTGCTGCCAATGGCCATGCTGAGCCCAAGGTTTTGGACCTTGAGGACACCATACTCGACCCCAGATCGGAGGAGAAGAAGGTGGAGGTTTTGAAAAAGCTCGATAAAAACCGTGGATTCATGAAGTACGCCCGTCGATCAGAGCGATACCGTGGCGCTAAGGACCGGTGCAAGGACTGGAACGAGCTGTCCACTCGCCTAACCAAGGAGGACTTGAAATATCAAACTGCTCGATGCATGGATTGTGGTGTCCCCTTCTGCCAGAGCGACACCGGCTGTCCCATCTCCAACGTCATTCCGAAATGGAACGAGCTTGTGTTCAAGGACCGCTGGTATGATGCGCTGCAACGCCTTCTCATGACGAACAACTTCCCTGAGTTCACTGGCCGCGTCTGCCCAGCCCCTTGCGAGGGAGCTTGTGTGCTCGGGATCAACGAGGACCCGGTCGGAATCAAGTCTGTCGAGTGCGCCATCATCGACCATGCCTGGGAACAGGGCTGGATGAAACCTCAACCACCTACCACCCGAACTGGCAAGACGGTGGCGATCGTTGGCTCAGGCCCGGCTGGACTTGCAGCTGCTGAGCAGCTTAACCGTGCGGGTCACCGCGTGACAGTGTACGAACGGGCTGATCGTATTGGCGGATTGCTCATGTACGGCATTCCTAACATGAAGCTGGACAAGCGGGTGGTGGACCGAAGAGTGCAACTCATGCGCGACGAGGGTGTCGAATTCCGCACAAATGTGGAAGTTGGCAAGCCTGAGTCAGGTGTGACAGTTGAGGGCCTTCGGCAAACACACGACGCGGTAGTTCTAGCTGTGGGTTCGACGGTGGCACGCGATCTCAAGATTCCTGGCCGTGAGCTCAACAACATCCAGTTTGCGATGCAGCTTCTCAAGTGGAACACCAAGTCGCTTCTGGACGGTCCTGCGGAGCTCGCCACTGTGCGCGAACTCATCGAAGGCAAGAACGTGGTTGTGATTGGCGGTGGTGACACTGGCAATGACTGCATTGGTACTTCGGTGCGTCATGGCGCGAAGAGCGTGGTGAACTTCGAGTTGCTTCCGAAGCCGCCCGCTAGCCGTGGCCGCGACAACCCCTGGCCGCAGTGGCCGCGCATCTTCCGCGTGGACTATGGCCACTCAGAGGTCACTGCTCATTATGGCAAGGACCCCCGCGAGTATTGCATCTTGTCCAAGGAGTTTGTCGGTGACGACGAAGGCAACGTGCGTGGTATCAAGACTGTGCGTGTGGAATGGAAGAAATCTGACACCGGGGCGTGGCAGATGTCTGAGGTTCCCGGCTCTGAGGATTTCATCCCTGCTGATTTGGTGCTGCTGTCGATGGGCTTTGTCGGGCCCGAGGCGCAGAACCTCGAAGCGGCGCGTGACAAGCGCGGCAACATCGCCACTCAAAAGAACGGATCATACCAGGTTGATGGCAACCTTTTCACGGCTGGCGACTGCCGTCGCGGCCAGTCACTCATTGTGTGGGGCATTCAGGAGGGCCGTCAGGCTGCGCGGGAGGTCGACCTCTTCTTGGAAGGCGCCACCCGTCTTCCTGGCAACGGCTCTATCCAGCAGCGTAATTTCCAGCAGCTGGAGGCCAAGGCTATGTAATATTTGTTTCATGGAGAGCATAGATTGAAAGAATACTCATCTCGTTATGTTGATCACCCCATAGCACCACCTGTCAAGCCGATCTGCGATTGCCACTTCGGGGACAGTCATTATTCCACTCCGTAACCGACCTGATGTGAGCACGGTAGACTTCACGTTCTTGCGAATCTGTCATAAACCCTGGTCGCTGTTCACCATAACCTGCACAGTCAAGACCGAGCCTCAGACAGGGCAAACAGTGTGGTTTCTCTTCGGAGCATTTCTTGCGACGAAACCGGCAAGTCCAGCAGCCCGTTTTTGTGCGGACCCGCTTTGCTGGGGGAGAACTGGATTCTTCGCATGTTTTTGCTGGCCGCCGCTTTGCCACTCTACGAGCGGGCGCCACCGGGTGGAACGGAACGGCAGTGTGACAGCCTGGCCTGCCGGACGCAGAGCGTGCACTTCTCACACTGGGTACTTCTATCGGACCAGACTGATGGTCCTGATGTTGGCTTCTTGTCACGCTATGATGTCGAAGTGACTCGACGTAGGGCGTGGAGCAAAGAGGAGGGCTAGGTGAGCGCTTCAGCTGAGCGCAATGAGCATGCTTCTCCGCTTGCGTAGGTGGTAGGGGCGACGACAGCGGAACCGGAGATGATGGCAACCGGCTGCCTGTCCATTCGCCACTGCTGGATGGTGGCAAGGATGTGTCTGAGATGCGAAACGGTGGCAATTGGGTGAAAGGAGTTGAGCTGAAGCTATGGCCCTCCTGCTGGGAGTCGGAGCTGGCGGCGTAGGACTGGCGTGGCTGGACCTGTTGGGGAGCAACCGTAACGTGTGGCGAGTCATTGTCGCCGTCAAACCACTGGTTGCCACCGGCACATGACGTAGCCGACGCCGGCCGAAACACCCTGTACTCATGAAGAGAAGGAATGGTTAGAGGTGGACTGGACCGACGGTCGGGACTGGACGATGGGAGGAGCACGAACTGGTCCATTTGTCGTGTTGTTGATGCCCGTCCGTCAGGTCTGGCCAGCCCTAATTTAGTCGCGCATCCTGGCCATGAGGCTGACGGACAATGATGTGCCAGTTCTGGGGCCGGACGAATTGACACTCCTGTTGCCAGTCATCATCCGTATTGGAGGTTATCCTAGTGGCAAGAGCGTGCTGGAGGCGCCACCTGCTGCCATCCGCGGTGCAGTAGGCGGCAACAGGACCACAAGGTGCAAAGGTGGACACAAAGATTTGAGGACGATGGCGAACGGGACAGCCACGGCATCTGGTGGACGGTCTGACGTATCACCGCCGACATCAGTGCGTCGGCTCAACCACCAGGATATACAAGATCTATACCAAGACCTGAGGCCGCCACACGAGACCACCACACCATGAGTTGACAGCATCACTAGGACACGTACGAGGCCGTCTACGTAGTACGGCTGCGGAAAGGTCACCAGCCGACTGACAATGCGTCGCGAGCTTGGCCAGCCTTGGTCTGGTGTCCGGACAAGGCTCACATCACAATTGCAAACCTCGACACAGCCAGAGGACAGATATGCTCTACGGCTGATGAACTACAGTGTGCTCCGGCTGCTACACGACGCCAGTGCGCGATGGCTGCCTCACGCGATGCAGACGGGCCCCAGACTTGATGCGTGGCGCCACATCGGCCTGCTACACAACAGATGGACGCTTTCCATGCAAGCACGATAATGGACCTGGCACGCCTAGCCATTTGTCCGTGCGTTGGCTCATCTTCCCCGCCTTTTGCCCTCGCAACGGTGGAGGACTGCCCCGCTCGCTGGCGGCGGCCGACGAGCACAATCAAGTCTAATGTCTGCGGGAGCGCCACTAAGTGCTAAAGCCGGGCCTACCCGCGCCCACCTGCTCCAAGGAGTGGGCCTGCGTCGCTGCAACGGTCAGACACGGCTGGATGCCTTGCTGGCCGGAGCTCACAGACTCGAGGGGCGTACGGCTACGTGCGTGAGCAGCGCGGAGTCTCGGGTTTAGCATTAAACCCCGAGGCCGGGGTTGCAGTCGAAATTTGTCAGACCCCGTCGTTTCGGGCTCCGACGGCGGTCTTTCGGGGGCCAAAGGAGCCAGAAGAGCGGTCCTGGAGGCACACAAACGGGCCAGACAGGGCCTGCACGCCGTGTCGGCATGCCATAGCCCCGTTCCATCACCCCTCGGCCCTACACGCCTGCTGCCGTGCTTCCGGCAGCTGCCCTACCCCGCGATTCGATAACCGATGCAGCTCACATCGACACACAATGGTTTGACACACACACCGGATTATAAAGTGGAAAAAAAAATCCGGCCAGAGTCGCACACCACAGCCCTCTCACCCATTGACTAAGCAACTAAGCTTGCCACTCTGCCACTCCCGATCTCTGACCCAATTGCCTCCACTATGACTCAAAGCGATTTGGAGAAGGCCAAGCAGCTCGACGAGCAGTTCCCCTCCCACCGCGATGAGTTCTTCATCCCGAAATGCCAGACCCTCGGAGCGCCTACCGTCCCCAGCGACAAGGACGGCATCTACCTCTGCGGCAACTCCCTCGGCCTGATGCCAAAGGCCACCGAGACCGCCGTCCAGCACGAGATGGACGTGTGGAAGGGCCGCTCGGTCATCGGCCACCACCGCCACCCCGAGGACCGCCCCTGGACTACCCTCGACCAGCAGGTCGCGCCGCTGCTCAAAGAGATTGTCGGTGCCAAAAGCGACGAGGAGGTCGCAATCCTGAACACCCTCACTGGCAACATCCACTCCATGTTCGCGTCCTTCTACAAGCCCACCAAGGAGCGCTACAAGATCCTGTTCGAGCGTAAGGCCTTCCCCTCCGACACTTATGCGCTTCAGAACATTGTCCAGCTACACGGCCTGGACCCCAAGGATGCGCTCATCTACCAGACCCCGCGTGAGGGCGAGTATACGCTCCGCACCGAGGATATTCTGGACACCATTGAGAAGAACAAGGACTCCATCGCCGTCGTCTTCTTCTCCGGACTGCAGTACTACACCGGTCAGGTGTTCGAGATGGAGAGGATCACAAAGGCTGGCCACGCCGCCGGTGCCTACGTCGGCTGGGATCTGGCACACGCTGTCGGCAACGTTCCGCTCCAGCTCCACGACTGGGACGTTGACTTTGCGCCGTTCTGCACCTACAAGTACCTCAACTCTGGCCCCGGCGGCATTGCCGGCCTCTTCATCCACGAGAAGCACGCACGCCAGAACTGGCCCCGTCTCGCCGGCTGGTGGGGCAACAAGGCCGATACTCGCTTCAATATGGCCGAGAGCTTTGACCCCGCGCCAGGTGCACAAGGCTACGTCATGTCCAACCCTTCAGTCCTCAACGTGGTGTGCCTCGACGCCTCGCTCAAGATCTTCAAGAAGGCCGGCGGCGTCAACAAGCTGCGCAAGCGCGGCGAGTCGCTCACGGCCTACTTCTGGTCGCTGCTCGAGAAGAGCCGGTACTACGTCGACGTCAAGGACGCTAAGAAGGAGGGCGAGTCCGGCAAGGTCTGCTTCACGATTCTGACGCCCAAGGACCCCAAATGGCGCGGACAGCAGCTGTCGCTCCTTTTCTACCCGGCTGGCGTGATGCAGCACGTGTTTGGTGAACTCGAGAAGGAGGGCATCATCGGCGACGAGCGCAAGCCCGACGTGATTCGCCTCGCTCCCACGACGCTCTACAACACCCATATGGACGTTTACCGCGCTGTCGAGGTTCTCAACCGCGCCATGGACGAGAAGGCCGGCAACTAAGCGGCTCTTTGCATCAATGTATGTGGTCTTAGCATCAATAGATGGTGGTATCTGGTCTCTGTGTGTATAGGTCCAATTAGGTGTCTGCACGATGATCTTGGCCTCAACACGCCGGCAACAACTCATCTTGGCGTCGATTCAGGGCTGGTATTCGGCTCCCTCCATCGCCGCTGTTTTGGTTTTGCCGGTTTGGATGCCGCGGCACGTGACCTGACTTTTCATCGGCGACCATGAAGACCATCACGTTCGTGACGGGCAACAAGAACAAGCTGCGGGAGGTTTCGACGATCCTGGGGGACGCGGTGCCTCTGCGGAGCGAGGCCATCGACCTGCCGGAGATCCAGGGTGCGCTTGACGAGGTTACAATAGAGAAAGTCAAGGCAGCTGCCGACGCCGTCGGGGGCCCGGTGCTCGTGGATGACACAGCGCTGGCGTTCAATGCACTCAAAGGCTTGCCAGGGCCGTACATCAAGTGGTTCCTGAGCTCCATCGGCCATGAGGGTCTGAACAACCTCCTGGCGGCGTACGACGACAAAAGTGCACAGGCCATCTGCACTTTCGGATACAGCGCAGGCCCTGGCCACGAGCCGAAGCTGTTTCGGGGCATCAACGAGGGACGCATCGTTCCGGCCCGAGGGCCCACGAACTTTGGATGGGATCCAGTGTTTCAGCCCAACGGCTACGACCAGACTTACGCCGAGATGGAGCCGTCGACAAAGAACGAGATCTCGCACCGGTCGCGCGCGCTGGCCAAACTGCGGGAGTTCCTGGTGACACTTGCCGAGGAGAATGCATGATATTAGCTATTGTTCTCTTCCCAGTGGCGCCGCCACTCGACGATTCGCTCGACGTTAGACTCCATGTCGTCCAGGGAATTGGACAGGAGCTCAATGGTGAGGCCATCGTCGTCGCGGCCCTGGAGCCCATACGCCTCTGCGGCGTCTTGCAGAATGACCTGCATTATCTCGGCGTCCATGTTTTCCTGGACCTTGGCGTCTGAGTACTGCCGTTTCTGGAGCCGGTCGTACAGGACGTCAGTGTCGGACCGTAGCACCACGACGAGGTCGATAAGCTCGCGGGGGAAGCCGTCGCAGACGTGCCAGTCGACGATGGCGCCGCCGGCCTCCAGCTCCTCCTCGATCTCGTCGGCAACCTTTTCTTCGTCGACGATGTTGGACTGCCGCTCGGCGTCGTAGCCCTCATACAGGCCGCGCTCCTTGGCGAGCTCGTTGACGCTGAACACGCGCATGTCCGGCATCTTCTCGCGGAGCAGCTCGCAGTGCGAGCTCTTGCCGACGCCGGGCGTGCCCGTGACGATGATGTTTGGCCGTTCGCGCGACATGGCGGTGGAAGTCGGCGCCGCGCGGGGCGTGCGGCGCAGAGATAGAAGCCGCACGGATGGTGCGGCTATGGCCGAATATTGAGCCGCGCGGGGCGTGCGGCTCAAGCCGCACCGCCCATGCGGCTGTCGCCCCAGCAACGCATTCTTTACCCGGCAAGAAAATTGGGCACCTCGACGCCGGCGGGCTTGCAGTGAGACGGACAGAACGAGCATCAGCGGACGCCACTTGGCAACGAGGGAGCGCGGCGCTGTGAATCAGACATACGATGAACCGGCAAGGTGGGTGCCGCGCGTCCCGGCCTGGACGCAGAGTCTGGACCTCGCAAGAACCACGTGGCAACCGGCTAACGCAGTGTCAAACGGCCAACTGTGGGGCGCCGTGGGTGGCGCTGGTGGCAGCGCTCAGAGCGGTTTCGGCCAACAAGGACTGCTCCAGCAGCCGTCGCGGACACCTAGCTTTGCACAGACGGCAAATAATGCAATGCTAGGGGCTGGAGGCTCCTCACAACACCACCAACACCAGGCTCTCAGCCTGGATCCATCCGAATTCCCGGCCCTGGGCTCGGCGCTGGGCGGTGCAGGTCAGCATCACCGGTCACAGCACTTCCCAATGCTGCACCAGCAACCACGGGCGCCATCGGCACAGCAACATTCAGGCGCCGACCAGGACGAGTTCCCGGCGCTGCCAGGCCAGCACGGACACAGCCAGAGCGGCCAGACACAGGTCAACAACCGGCCAGCCAGCGGGCTAAGCGTGGGCGAGAGTGGCGGCAGCGGCATGGGCCAGAGCGGGGTGATCGGCGGCGCGGTGCCAGAAAAGGAGATGGACAAGTACGGGCTGAACGGCCTGATGGGGGTGATTCGGATGGAGAACAACGACCAGACAACGGTGGCTATTGGCAGCGACCTGACAAGTTTGGGACTCAACGTCAATAGCACAGATCAGCCGCTCAGCAAAACGTTCGGCTCGCCATGGGTGGAGACGTCGCGGCACAAGCCAGAACCGGAGTTCCGGTTGCCAGCGTGCTACAAAGTGCCGTCGGCGGTGTCGCAGCTGCAGAAAGTGGCCAATTTCACCGACGAGACGCTCTTCTACATATTCTACACCATGCCACGGGACCAGATGCAGGACACGGCGGCGAACGAGCTGACGATGCGCAACTGGCGGTACCACAAGGAGCTGCGGTTGTGGCTCACCAAGGACCCGCTCACAGAGCCCATCCAGCAGACGGCGCAGGCAGAACGCGGCGTGTACGTGTTTTTTGACCCCAACACATGGGAGAAGGTCAAGAAGGAGTACGTTCTCTACTACTCTGCGATAGCATAGCTGTAATCTATACTGTGTGTGGCGACGGCGGCGGGAGGCACGGATGCGTCCCGAAAGAGAAGTTTCCCGAAATGGCGTGCGGCTCATGCGCAGGCCACGTGGCCAGCGGCACCTGACGCGTCCGGCAGGGAGCACGGGAAGAGGCGCCCAGGAGGGCGGGCGGCAGGCGCGGTGGACAGAGTGGTGCCGGACGGGTCCAGCCGGGGGCGCCAGCACGGCCCTACGCCGGCCGCCGGGCCCTGCTTTACACGCGATCGGTCCACCCGTCCCCTGACCCCTGAGCTCGGACTGCCCGATCGGGGCGATTGGAAACACGGGTTAGGGTCCCCGCTATTTTTAGAAGTGCCAGACACTGGAATTATCGCCAACTGATCGAGGGAGTGAAAAACCGCGCGACGAGGCGTAAACACAGGACAACGGACAGCCGAGTGACGCAAGGGACGCTCCGTATAGGGTCTATACGCTCGTTTTACGACGCTCGCTTTCATCTCCTCGACTCGCCGCGACACCGTTCTGCATCGCTGGCCCAGCAAAGCCCAGCCCGTCGACATGTCGAACCTTAGACCCGTGGGGACTCCGAAGCAACGCTACGATGCCTTCGACCAGGAAGCGACGCCAGGACGGTCGCCGGGTGCCGACTTCCAGCGCAAGAAGTCGCTCATCAGACCCGAGCGCTCCCGGATAGACCCGAGCCACCCGAGCTACCACTACACCCAGGTCGCTGCCCAGCAGAGCAGCCACCTCAACGTGCAACCCTCCACGACCGGCAACGACCCCGTCCTGAACGAGAGCCCCCTGCAGCGTATGGGCTCGGGCCGACGCCCACCCGTGCCACAGATCGTGGAGGAGACCCCCCCAGACTCGTTCGAGGAGGTCAAACGCGACCCCTACGAAACTGGCAACGCCTATGGCGTACCGAATAGTCGTGTTGGCGTCACTGCCGCCACCCCCCTCACGGATGGCAAGGAGGGCTTTGAGCGGAGTGGCACTGTCAAGAAGGCTGGCGCAGGTGGCATCACCCCGGCCCAAAAAAAGAAGGCTGCCACCAGCCAGGGCATGCCTTCGCTCTGGAAGATATACTGCTATGCGATCACATTTTGGGCTCCTGCGCCGCTGCTCCGCATGTTCGGCATGCCCAAGAAGGAGCGACAGTTCGCCTGGCGTGAGAAGATAGGCCTCATCTCCATCATTCTTTATGTTGCCACATTTGTGGCATACCTCACATTCGGCTTCACAGCGACCGTGTGCAAGAACAACACTGTTCGTCTGCGTAACGGTCAGGTCAGCCCTGGCTACCTTATCATCAATGGCCGAGCATATGATCTGGGCCGGTCAACCCATCCCGAGGCGAACGGCATTCCCGCAGACTCCAATATCCTGTACCCTCCTGTCAATGCCGGCGGCATGGATGCCTCTATGCTGTTCCAGAACGTCAACGGCGCTTGTCGCGGTCTCATCACCCCGAAAGACAACTGCTCCATTCCGCACAACGGCAACCAGCTGGCCTACTACGCGCCGTGCCGCCTCTTTGCACAGAACGGCACCACTCAGCCGAATTTCACCACTGACTTCTACCCCGGCTACGCATGCCACACATCCTCAGCCGCTCGGCGCGCGTACTTCAACTTGAAGGTCTCGGGTGAAGTCTACTTTACATGGCAGGACATCACAAACTCCACCCGCAATCTCGTTGTATACAACGGCAATGTTCTGGACCTTGATCTGATTTCCTGGATCCAGAGCGATGACGTTGACTACCCTAAGAGGTTTGACGAGCTGCGCGAGAACAAACTGCTCCGTGGCACAGATGTGTCGCGACTCCTGGCATCTGGCACGGATGGACAGGTTGCCAAATGCCTTGCCGAGTTCGCCACGATTGGGTCCATCGACACCGAGAAAATCGGCTGTCTGGCATCACAGGTCGTGCTGTATGTCTCGCTCGTGTTCATTATCACTATTGTGGCTGTCAAGTTTCTTTTCGCAGTCTACTTCAAGTGGTTCATCACCGGCAAGCAGGGAGCGTACTACATGGACAATAAGACCATGCGGAAGCGAGATAACGAGCTGGAAGACTGGTCCGACAATATCTACTCGCAGGGTCCTCTCAAGACCGTCAATGCTGGAACTGCCAGCAAGCGTAACAGTATGTTCCTGCCTGGCCGCAACAGCCGTTTTGGTGGTGACAGGTATTCGAAGCTCGGTCTGACCACAATGAGCACTCAATTCCCGTCCAGCGGAACGTCTAAGCTTGCTCCGGGCAACACCTTGTACAGCGCATCCCACGCTGGCGACTCAAGGTCGAGTTTCATGATGCTTAATTCCGGGGCGGATTCCGCAGACCCATACCAAGCGTCACGTGGCGGTGCTGGGGGTGGTATGCTGGCTCCTGGCTCAGAGCAGTCGTTTCCTTCTGGAATGGATGACGCCACCGCGGAAACTGAGTTCTACAACGCTGCGAATCAAAACCATAGCAGCGGGATGCTGGCTGGTGTTCGTAGCCCACCGCCTGGTTCATCGCTCGGAAATTTGGCACCTGGCATGCCTGACTATCTCGTTCCTCAGCCGCCGGTGGACTACCAGCCTTTCAACTTCCCTCTAGCCCACACACTGCTGCTGGTAACTGCGTACTCCGAGTCGGTGGAGGGTCTGCGAACAACGCTTGACTCGCTAGCAACGACCGACTATCCAAATTCGCACAAGTTGATTCTAGTGATCGCTGACGGCATGATCAAGGGCTCTGGCAACGACATGTCAACCCCTGAGATCTGTCTCTCCATGATGAAGGATTTCGCTGAGCCGATTGACGAAGTGAAGGCGTACTCATACGTGTCGGTTGCATCTGGCGCGAAACGACACAACATGGCAAAAGTTTATGCGGGCTTTTACGATTATGACGACAACACAGTGGAACCTGCCAAGCAGCAGCGAGTTCCCATGGTGACCATTGTCAAGTGTGGCACACCTGCGGAGGCAGGTACCGCGAAGCCCGGTAATCGTGGTAAGCGTGACTCGCAGATTGTGCTCATGCAATTCCTTCAACATGTCATGTTTGATGAGCGCATGACAGAGCTCGAGTATGAGATGTTCAACGGCATATGGCGGTGTACTGGCATCGCTCCCGACTTTTACGAGATCGTGCTCATGGTGGATGCAGACACAAAGGTGTATCCAGACTCTTTGACCCATATGGTGTGCGAAATGGTGAAGGATCCCGATATCATGGGCCTTTGCGGCGAAACAAAAATCGCCAACAAGCGGCAGTCGTGGGTGACTGCGATCCAGGTGTTCGAGTACTATCTCGCACATCATCAGTCGAAGGCATTCGAATCCGTTTTCGGTGGTGTCACATGTCTGCCTGGGTGCTTTTGTATGTACCGCATCAAAACGCCAAAGGGTGCTGAGGGCTACTGGGTGCCAATTCTGGCCAACCCTGATATCGTGGAACGATATGCCGATAACGTGATTGACTCCCTCCACAAGAAGAATCTGCTTCTGCTCGGCGAAGACCGTTATCTCTCGTCGTTGATGTTGCGGACATTTCCCAAGAGAAAGCAGGTGTTCGTCCCGAAGGCCGTCTGCAAGACCATTGTACCTGACGAGTTCAAAGTTCTGCTGTCGCAGCGGCGACGCTGGATTAACTCGACAGTGCATAACCTGATGGAGCTGGTTTTGGTGCGGGACTTGTGTGGTGTGTTTTGCATTTCCATGCAGTTTGTCGTCTTCGTTGAGCTTGTTGGTACGTTGGTTTTGCCTGCTGCCATTACTTTCACCCTATACGTGATTGTCATCGCAATTGTGAGCAAGCCAACGCCCACCATGTCGCTGATTCTACTTGCCCTGATTCTGGGTCTGCCAGGTGTGCTCATTATCATCACAGCAACGCGCTGGTCGTACGTGCTGTGGATGTTCATCTACCTACTGTCGCTGCCAGTATGGAACTTTATCCTGCCAGTGAACGCTTACTGGAAGTTCGATGACTTCTCGTGGGGTGAGACTCGTACCATTCAGGGTGGCGACAAGGGCGGCCACGATGAGAATGATGGCGAATTCGACTCGTCCCAGATTGTTATGAAGCGGTGGCGCGACTTTGAACGCGAAAAACGACGCTTGATGCCCGTCCCACCACAGGCAGTGTGGACGCAAGAGAATACAACAATGGGCTCGGACTCATCTTCGCCCATGATCAAGCCCTCCGAGGGATCCTTTGTCTAGACGATGCATTGTAATCACTAATAAATACGTGTAGCATATTCTGCCACCTTGTCTATGATCTTGGCCATCATTGCACGCGAGCCCCGACGTGGCGAACAACAGCTTCAAGGAGTTTTCCAGTTTCCGGGTCTTTTGTCACTGCAAGTGCGCTCGTGAGCAGCGGATAGATGAGGGAGAGTTCCTCGCGCCCACTGGGAACGAGTGATAGCGCCACCGTGCCTTTCAAGACACCGATCAGCTCCGTCTTCACGAGTTTGGGCTCAGGCAGTTTGCCCCTCAGCTTCTGATCGCACATGTACCCTTGGAGGCACAAGCCAATACGCCAGACAGTGTAAGGGAGCGCTACGGCCGACACTCGCAACCCCACTTCGTCGGTTCCTGGAGCTGATGAGAGGCGCAGGAGCTCGCTCAGACACAACTTGCTCATCGCGGGCCGACTGTAAACCTTCATGCTAGCTGTAGAACCATACGCTTTCGCACCGTCCAACCTTTGTAGAGCCTTTTTACCAGTGAGGGTGAGATCTGTGCGCTGTGGAGGTTCGTAAAAGAAAGACGCCAGAAACAGCGATCGGACAAATTCATCCGCCAAGCTCTCGTCCAGAGAAGCACTCCCCAGCTCGCGACACAAGCCCGCTTCAACGAGAGTCTCATAAAGACGAATATCGAACGCCTCTGCTTGTTTATCCGGATGTGCTGTGCCTTCACTGCGTACAACGTGATGAACACCACGCACGACGCTGTGCCAGATCTCTTTCCGCTTTTCTTCGTTCATCGTATCCACACGGAAGAATGCTGAAGCGATATCTGTGAATAGTTTCGAAGCGAGTTGCCACATTTGGAGGCCATCAGCCGCTGGACCGCCATACGTGGGACACTCGAACTTCGCATCCATCGGCACGAGGAGCGCTTCTATAAGGGTAGCGATAGACCCGTCATTGTACACTTCCTGTCTGCTATCTACTTGAGGTATGATGTCAGACAGCAGCAGCAAGGTGTGGATAGAAAGCGCAACGAAAGTTGGACGACTAGCCAGTTTGTTGTTGGTGGTCTTTCCCTCATGACCAGCATTCTGCCCATCGAAAGGGAGCTTGACGAGAGTTGCTAGGAGGCGCACGACTAGGCTCGAAGACGAGACGTCAACATTGATAGGTAGAGCCTTCAAGCGTTTAATGGCTGCAGCCTGCAACGGTGTCATATGGTCTTTGTCGCTGTAGTATGGCGGCACGCGACCAAACGTTGCAGCAGCCCCGAGGTTGGGAACCGACTGTTCAACCCTACGGGTTTCGTCGTCTCTCTTAGTTAGCGCAAAGAGAGGCTCGTGTGCGTCGACCAGGGCTGTGAGTGAATCTTGCGTTGCCTTGATTTTGTTATCGTCTTGCGGAACTGCCACACGCTGGGCGCACCAAAAGGCCCATGCCGAGTCAACAAGCGCATCTGTGTAGCATTCTCGCCCGCCACCGAGCACTAACGAGAGGGAGCGATACACTGGTAAGGCGAGCTCGGGTTGGTTGAACGCGATTAAGCTCTCAAAGTAATCGATAAGCTGCCGCCAGAGATCGGCTACCGGCAGTGCAGATTGGGGGAGGATGAAGCCCTTGTAAAGGCTGCTCAGGCCATTTAGCACCAGTGTCATTGTCTCCGCCCACATGTCTGAGCTATCAGCAGGTGGCTTTACTCGCATGATTGTTGGCAGAATAATGGTGTTAGCCGAGTTCCACACAGTCGAGCTCAGTCGAGCGCCATGTGCCTCGAATACCCGGAAAAGCACCTGAATGGAACCATTGCGCACCTCAGCACGCTTATCCGACGCAATGTCCGCAAGTCGAAGCAAGCAGGTGAGCCAAAGGGCCTGAGTATTGTCGGGGAAGTTGCTCGACGACGCAGTCTCCTCGAGCTCCTCCCGTGTCTCAAGAACGAGAGACAGGTCAGCATCGCCGTCCGCAGCGCGAAGGCGTCCTCTTAGATAGTCTGACACAATCCAAAAGAATGAGATAGACGAGAAGGAGATGTTCAGGTCGTCCTCTTGATCACAGAACTTGAAGAGGATTGCAATTAGCTCCTGAAGACATCTGGAGTGGGCCACTGGCAAAGACTGGAGAAAGTCGTTGCAAATAAGTTGTAGCGACGCAAAACCGCTCTTGATGAGTTGCACATATCGGTCTGCGAGTACTCGTTTCCCGTCCAGGGTCTCTTCAGCACCCCAGGCAAACACAGAATTTATGACCGCGAAAACGATGTCCCAGCCCTCCGTGAGAGACCCGCCAGACTTGTCCAAGATACTATGAAGCGCATCGACGCATTCAATATGGAGACCGCTTTCAGCAGGGCCAAAGTCGTCAACGCCGACAATGGCAGTGACAGCTTCTTGCAGTGCCTCAAGTGCCAGTCTGTGCGACTGAGTGGTCTCCGCACAGGCCAGTACAAGCTCATTGAGAACCGAGATAGCTCGTGAACGCGCATCGCCTGATACACTCTGCGTAGTGGCCACCCGGATCAAATAGTCGACAACACAGTCCCAGCTTCCGGTGCGTTTCTTGAATCGATTGATGTTCACGAGATACGCTTCACCAAGCTTGTTGAGTGCAAACAGATCATCGCCAAGGACAGCTTTTGGGCTGCTGTGCGCACTGGGTGTAGCCGCGTCGCCTGTAGTCGTGGCAGGACCATCAACTTCGCTGCCGGATTCCTGATCACACCGTGCATCCAGTCGCAGAGTCCGTGCAGATAGTTCACAGAGGGCCTTGGCAAGGGCTAAGAAAGCATTCTCCGAATAGTCCTTTGTTGCGTGGATCAGCTTCCGGGTGCCATTCTCAATGGTGCTTAGCTCCTGATTCAAAGTCTGATTTGGCTTGGCGGCTGAGCCAACACGGTCCACTGTCTGCAAGGTACTAAGCAGAATCGACCAGCTGGTTCCCAGTGTTGCACCCAGCGCACTTCCAAGGTTAAGCAGAGCTCGCAAGCACAAAATGTTGCGAGAGGTAAGCGTGCGCGTGACACTCGGCGCAGTCTGACCCGAAGCCGGTGAGCGTGGCTGCTCGTTCGCAAGTGGGCTGCCAGCCGTCCGACCAGTAGAAGTCACTCCGCCAGTAACGTCACGGCTGAGCTGGCCGAGAACGGACTCCACACCCTTTAAAGCGCGCTGAGTGAAACCCTCACGCTGCTCCTCCCGGGTTGTGACAGTCACCGACGACGTTGCAAGCTGCTCCATGAAAGCGTCGCGAGGCGCGGTCTGGTCAAGTAGACCACTGACGTGCGCAAATTTTTGCACCGATCGCACCAGACTGTGGTAGAGGTCGTTGTCCAGCGTGGCATAGAGGAAGGTGCCGTAGGCCGATAGAAGGTCACGCCAGCAGGTTTGCACCAAGCTGCGCGGCACGGCATTGGCTTTTGATGTTGCATCGCCGCCCTGAACAGCCCGAGCCAAGCCCTCAGAAAGTGAACTGAGGCAGTTCAGCTGGAGATAATAGATATACGAGGCTGGTACGGCGGGTGGTTCGCTTTTATCGAGGAGATCGATGCATGGGACTTTGACGACGGAGAATTTGTTGCTAATCCCCGGCACAAAGCCTTGAGCGTCAGCGTCGTTGTTGATCGGTTCTGTGCCGTCAGTGTCTGACGGCAGCGCATCAGGAGCGCGCGAAGACTGCCCGAGGCCGATGACCTCGGGAGCCTCCGTGGCCATGCGGCTGAAGGTGGCGGCCCAGTCTCGCACAATGTCTTTCCGAGCCTCGTGGAGGTCGTACTCGGCATAAATGCGACTCACAAGGGGGAACTCAGCACACACTCCGTGTAGTACCTCAACTGCAAGCACACGCTTCCACGGCGGGGCGGCACCACGATCAACCATGTGAGTCAGCAGCGACAGAATAACCTCGCATTCGACGAGTAGAATGCCGAGGTGCCGCCGGAGCAGCAAATACATGATGCGGGTCACGCGTACGGTGACGGGGAAGTCGCGCCTTTCAGAAAACGCGCGGAGAATGAGGGGGACCACACGCGTGCGCAGCACGTAGCCCAGCTCCACATGGTCCAGAAACACTCCCGTGTGGTTTGTGAGAATGCTTTCGATTAGCTCCAGGCCGAACGTTTCTGGCAGCGCGGGGAACCTGAGGAACTGAGCCTTCTGGCGCTCGATGAGACAGCAGAGATCAAACAGGAGACGCAGTGCGTCGTAGGCAGCCGACGAAACGTATGCCTTGCCGCCATTGTCGGTGGGGACCTCGTGTGTGCGGGGCGGCTTGTCGGCGCGCTTGTCCTCGCGCACCACCTTGTCAAACACAGCGATAATGAGCTGCTGGAGCGTGGCGGCAGCTGTGTTGACCACGACGGTCATCTTGTTGGGGCCCTGGAGCATGGAGCATATCATGAGGAGGTTTGCCACCGTGTCCCCTGAGATGTCGTCTCCGTAGTTGACAAAGAGCGGTGGCAGACATTGCAGCACCTTGAGCTGGATCTCGTAGCCCAGATGCGCGGCTTCCCGGAACGCGTCGAGGACCTCGTCCAGCCGCTCGACGGGCAGGGCCCGTGGCGGGATCAGCCGGTACAGGCACTGGACGGCGATTGCGCTGTACTTGACGTTGCGGGTGTGGCAGGCCATGAGAAAGGGCGTCACGAACGCCGGATCGCGGCTCAGCTCCTGGAAGAACTCTGCCTCATCTGTGCCCGGGCGGTAGCGGTTGACTGTTTCGAGGGACTGCTCTGCTGCCTGTGTCAGGTGGCGGTTCGGGGGCCGACACGGGCCGCGGCGCGGCCAATGGGCGGTGCACCCACCTTGCGCAGGTCCGTGCTGCGCTTCTTGACCTCGGATACGAGGTTCGTGAGCTCTGACGCGAGCTGCTGAACCGTTGCCATTGTCCAGCGTCGCCAAACACGTCACGGCGGTGGGCGCGAAACCCTAACCCGACGCTACCCAATTGGGCATCTCGCCCTAGCCCTGGTATGCACGCCGCTTTACCCGGAACACCGCCAGGCGAACCGACGATTTTCTGTCACAACCACCATGATGATTAGCGGAGCCAGAAAGGGCGCTGGCGCGGTGGCGCGGCCGCTCGTGGCCGCCGTGCGCCTCCGTAGCGGCCGTCTGGCAGCGTCGGCCGCACGTCGCCCCGGCCAGAGCGTCCGCCACCGCCGCCACTAAAAAAAAAAAAACAGACAAACAAGGAGTAACAGATCAGAGTACGATGCAGCACTGTCGCGAGCCACGGACACAGAACGTCTACATAGTAAGCGCCG
>JANJPH010000004.1:0-101423 GCA_030407195.1 [Candida] tunisiensis
GGAGAATAAGTCCAAAAGATGCTGTTCGGGCTCGCGGTGCTGTCTTTGGCCGAGGATAGAGGCGTGGCCCGGCCACCGGCTCGGTCCGGGTCGCGCTGGCCGCGAGCCGACTCTGAATCCGGCGTGTGAGCACGCGTCAGCTCCGGCACGTCTCGTGTGTTGAGTTTCAGAGAGGTCATTGCATGGATGGGTGGGTTGCGGAGGCTGCGTGGCTCAACTGGGTGGCGGACAAGGGCGCCGTAGTGGCAACTGCCATGAATCCCGAGGACAGAGATGGTTCGACGATGGCTTTAGGCACCAGGGCCTCTGTTTCGTGACTGGCGTGTCCAGGACTTGCTGGAACGGGCGATCGTGCACTGTTAATGAGACATGATAGAACGTGGGGCAGAAAGCAAAAAGGGCCGATCTGTGCGAATAAGCTTGAATCAGACACGTCCCGGCGCGGGCAGGGTCTTGCCAAGGCGTGGTGGGGCAATGTTAGGGGCCGTGCCTCGAGTCCTGGTCCTGTTAGGCGGCCCGGAGGCCTGTCCGGGGCCCCCGGCCCGTGCCGGGCCGGCCGGGGCGGGGCGGCAGCCACCCGTTATCGGCATGCAGCCCTGCCAGATGGACATCTTCGGGCAGACCTTATCGGGTTCCAGGCGAGCCCTAGCCGCGCATCGCGGCCAGACGAGACACACCCGGAGCGTCTCCCCGGTCCGGCGGGCCGCCCGGTGTTCCCGACGGGACGACAGCCTGACCGGGCCGTCCCGGGCGGGCCGGCGTCCGCCGTTATCGGCCTGCAGTCGCCGCGGGGCGCCGAGATGACACTGCCGGGTAACATGCGCCGCACGCATCGCATCGGCCAAGGGGCCAGCGCCGCACAGGCCGAGCGGCGCTCAGATCGGGCCGAAAGCGCCGCACGTATCGCGCGGCGTGAGCCGCACGGAAAAAAAGTTCCAGACGTCTTCACAGTATGGCAAAGCTCAAGGAGGCGCTCAAGAGGCACAAGGCGCAGGAGGCGTACGACGCCGAGGCCGAGGGCCGGCAGCGGAGCAAGCGCCAGGGCCGCGCCCTGCGGGCCGCACCGCAAGCCGTGCAGGACCCGGACCCAGAGCCAAAGCTGCCTGCCGTCGCTCAGCTCGCGCAGAAGCAGTCGCTCTCCAAGAAGGAGCGCCGACAGCTCGCAAAGGCAAAGGCCAAGGGCGAGCTGCCCGATCCAGTGAATGCCAAGGACGCTGAGGACGACGACCAGGACGGCTGGGAAACCGCCGACAGCTCTTCTGGTGACGAGGCGCCCAAGCTGTTCGACACAGCCCGCCTCGAGGAAAGCGAAAGCGAGGACGACCTTCCCCTCACCGGCCGCGCTGAGGCAGACGAAGACAGCGACGACGACGACGACGACGACGGCGATGACGTTGACCTAGAGGAGGCAGATCTGGACTCTGATGCAGACGTGATCCCGTACCAAAAGGTCACCATCAACAACACAGCGGCTCTGGCTCAGGCGCACGCGAGCATAGCCCTGCCGATGGCGAAGATGCCGTTTTCAGAGCACATGTCGCTGGCGGCGGACGAGCCTGTTGAGATCAGGGACATCCACGACGACCTCGAGCGCGAGCTGGTCTTCTACAAGCAAGGTCTGGCGGCAGCCGAGCGTGCACGGAAGCTCCTCCGCAAGGAGGGCGTGCCGTTCACCCGCCCGACCGACTACTTTGCAGAGATGGTCAAGTCGGACGAGCACATGGACAAACTCAAGCAGAAGCTCGTGAAGGAGGCCACAGAGAAGAAAGCATCGCAGGAGGCGAGGCGCCAGCGGGAGCTCAAGAAGTACGGCAAGAAGGTGCAGCACGCAAAACTTCAGGAGCGTGCCAAGGAGAAGCGCGAGACACTCGAGCGCATCAAGAGCCTCAAGCGGAAGCGTTCTGGCAACGAGATATCTGCTGACGACTTTGACATTGCTATAGAGGAGGCGGCAGCTGATAACGCAGAGAGGGGCCCATCCAAGAAGACAAGGACGGGGCCCAACGCCAAGCGAGTAGCGAAGGACAAGAAGTATGGCCATGGCGGACGCAAGAAATACTCAAAGTCGAACACCGCCGACAGCACAAACGACATTTCTTCCTTCTCGACCAAACGCATGAAGTCTGGCGGAAAGGCTGGCAAAGCGAAGCGTCCTGGCAAGTCGAAACGTGTGAGATAGAACAAAATTGTACAGTAGTTGCATGTAATACCTCGTTTGTCATTTGTTAGTTTTTGGCCTTCTCCTTGCGCGCCTTCGCCCAAATGTCGCAGTTTGCATTCATAGATCCAACATGCTCCTACCGGTGCCAGGGCTGGCCGAGGCCCTACGGTACGATCCCGAGTTTTTGAGCGATGAAGAAGCATTCACCTTAGCGGAAGGTGTCGACGGCCAGCCCAAGCGGAAATGGACCGAGCTGAGCCGGCGACGGCTGCAGACACATCCCCGTACCCTTACGGCCCAGAACGTGCTACTGGTCCAGCCGAACGAGGGCCTACCAAAGTTCATGGCACCATGTGTGGACCGGCAGGTGGAATTGGGGCTTTGGAGGGGCGCCCCTCATGGTTCGCCGAATCACTGTCTCGTAAACGAGTACCTACCAGGTCAGGGAATCATGGCCCACGAAGACGGACCAGCGTATCACGACATGGTAGCGACTGTCTCGTTGGGGAGCGCTGTGGTGCTCGACATAACCCCGAAGTCTGATCCCTCCACGAGATATCGGATAGTGCAGGAGCCGCGATCGTTGCTGGTCACTAGTGGCACCGTCTACACTGACTTTCTTCACGGCATTGAAGAGTGTTCAGAATTCGCTGGCCTTGGACCTGATTCTGTGGCCAACTGGACGCTGCTGCGGCGAGAGACCCAGGAGGCCATCGCGGGCAGCCGAGGTGTCCTTCCCCGCGAACGACGCATCAGCCTAACTTTCCGCGACGTCCTCAAGGTCAAATCTATCAAGCTTTTCAAATAGGCTTTGTACACAATTATGACTAATCTAGAATGCCCAGCTCTCGAAGGCTGTCGACCATGTCTTCCTCCAGGTATTTAGCAATGTTCGGATCGTCGCTCAGGCCCTTTCTCCGCCTTGTCTTTAGCACAAAATCGCGCGACAGACCCTGAGCAGGCGCTGGTTGCAGAGGAGGGACTTTGATACTTCTGTCTAGGGGGTCGCCAGGCACGATTTGCCACCGGTCGAAAGTCAACTGGCATAGCGCCGAACCTTGCGTCACAAGGCGCAGGTCGGTCTCGAATCCAAAGGAATCAATCACCGGCAGCGCTCCTGTTACGCTGTAGAGTGGGGTTCCGGCGATTGGAACGTCGCGAAGCACATGGCCCCGACGCCGCCCCAGCACAGAGTAGATTGGCGCGACTGCGTCTGCCGGACAAGTAATGTGACACTCGTATACTGGTTCCATAATCCGCGGTGATGCCAAAAGGAACGCCGAGTAACAGGCCCGTCTCACCGTCGGCATGATTTGCCCCAGTCCTCGCCGTGCTGGCATCTCATCGAGTAGCGCATTGGTAAGGCGGAACCGACTGTTCCGAATCGGTTCATCGCACAGAGGCCCTTCTGACACAGTCCATCGAAAGCCGGTCCGAAATGCATCCAAGTCTATCCGGTCTTTGTGGACTTCCCCCGGTATGGTGTCATCCTGCAACACATTCGTTCCGAAGTCTGATCCGCCAAATGCCCACAAGCTTCGTGCTGCAAGAAGATCCCAGCCGTACTTCTCCTGGAAAAAGCGGCCAACCTCTTTGCGTGGCCACGTCTCACAGACGCGTCTTGCCTCAATGTCCGCAGCGATACCATCCTCTAGAGGCTGCGCTATGAATGTGATGGTATTGAGCTTGTTAGGCGATCTGGCACTGCATTGCACGGCACTCTGTTCGTGACATGTCTCGGCGAACCGTGTTCCCGGATCCGACACTTTCACCTCCATATCAGCAAAGACGTGCCGAAGGTCGTGCAGCACGCAGTCCATGTACATCTCACCGCTTCCTACTAGCACACGCTCACCACTCTCTTCAGTCCATACCTGAAGCGCAGCGTAGCTTTTCGAGACGTTGCGGAGCCCCTCAATTAACTTCGGCAGCTCTGACGGGTTGATGGGTTCAACGGCAACCTTAACGACCGGCTCCGCTAGATAGTCTATCCGAGAAAAAGTGTGCAGTGACACCGAATCGTCATCGCTGTCTGTAGAGTGCGCTCGCGTGTACCGCCCACTTTTAATGTCGGCTTCGGCGTAAACGGTGGCTGTTTTGGTCATCGCGTTGGTCACTCCCCGGATGAGGGCCCAATTGCCGGCCGGAATGCGGTCAATGGGAACTTTATAGCGTGTTTCTGGTATCCACAGGCCCTGCGCCGTCACTGTCGCAGCATCTTCGTCATTCTCCGCGCTGTAGCTTTCGCCCAAGACCCGGAGGGCTTCACCGCTACGCAGCGTTCCGCTCATGACTCGTCCTAGCGCGAAAAGCTCAGCGCTGTCGTGCGCAGCCACCACCTTGGTGACCTGGACAACGAGCGGTCCAGCAATGTCACATTTTCGCATTGCCGCTGCAAACGGGCTGTCACGGGGCCCGTTGTAGTTTTGCGTTGATTGCTCGAGCGGAGATGGAATATGTGCCACAAGACTATCAATCAGTGGAGAGAAATTTTCAAAGAATGCCTGGCAGACAAGCCGGAGCAGCGGACGTACGTCGAGTTCAAATGACGACTCCTTCAGCCGAATGCCTAGGTCACGGCACAAAACCTTCAGGCCGGCGGTATCACGGCTCATAGTCTGAGAGTGCAGTTTGTAGAGAGGCTCAAGAATGAAATGCACAAAGGAGCGTATCGCGCCCTTCTCTGACCCCTTTGTCGTGAACTGCCGGCTGGTGCGGTTGTAGTAGATGTCGCCCCAAAGCCGCCGTGCAAACGCTTCAACCTGCGACGAGCCATAACGTGCCCCCGGTTGGGCGCGGCGAAGGTATTTGAAGGCGAACGAGCGGAGAGTGAAGCACCATCCCGTGGAAGCACTAGCAAAGACAACGTTGCCACGCTCGGGAGCCAGCAAGGCCCGGTCCGCTTCGCCTGGACGGCCCCACCAGTGATCTTTGATATGGGTGTTGATCTCCTCGATGCAGTGCCGAATCTTATAAAATGCGTCAAGCGGCGGTAGCTTCAGCTCAAGGATGAGCCGGTCCAGTTTGTTTACCACGAGCGTGACAGCTAGGCCCTGGGTCATAGCTGCATCCAGCACCTGGAAAGTGTTCACCAGCGGGCCCTCCACGACGTCAACAACCAACACGATGCCATCAACTAACCGCAACGCGCATGCCACCTCATCCACAAAGTCTACATGCCCAGGTGTGTCCATGATATTGAGCAAGTGCGACTTGCCCGTAGAGGACGGCAGGACAAGACTCATGGGTGCAGCCTTGACAGTCAGGCCCCGGTCCCGCTCGACGTCGTATGTGTCAGTGTAGCGCATCGGCTCGTCCTCGTGCCTCCGTCGCTGCTTGTGCTTCCGCCGGCTCCTGAGAGTGTCGCGCTTGTCAACCGGCCCGGCTTCGGCGTCCACCGCCTCCCCTTGCTCGTCCACGTCGTGAGTCTCGCGCACGAGAACGTCCATGAGCGACGTCTTTCCGTGGTGTAGCGCCCCCGCGAAGGCGACGTTGCGAATGCTCTCGGGATGGCCCATGAGATCGGCCTGGAACTGGCGAGAGTAGTGCAGGCGCGGCAGCCCAGCTTCCTGAACCGCGAACTTGTGGTGCCTGATCGGCGCGACAATCGGCTCCGCCAGGCTCTGCGTGTCGCGCTCGTGGGTGACAGCCTCAACATCTTCTCCAAATACCTCGTTCACGCTCTTGTAGTGCTGCTTGTCCTCGTGCAGCACCACGGCCGTGCTGCCAGGGCGGTCGTCGTCGAGCCCCTCCATGGCCTCGGCGTCGTCGCTGTCGTGGCTGCCTCCGGCCCGTGCCGGGCTGCCATCGCGCGAGGACGCGCCAGACGGCGCGTCCGACACGCTCGCCGCGTCCGAGTCCGCGGCGTCGCCTATGAAGTTGCCGAACTCGTCGTAGAGGTCGTCGTCCATGCTGAGGGCTCTGTGCGGCTGAGCGGTCACGTGATCACCGCTGCTAGGGGTGTGCGGCTCTGAGATCACGTGACCATTCAGCCGCACGGACTGTAAGGCGCAGAGCGCGAGGCCACGTGATCTGATCCGCCGCCGCACGGACTGCGAGGCGCGAATGGCCCGCAATCACGTGACCCCGCCGGGGCTGCAACTGGGCGACGCGGGACGGGCGCGATGGCGCAACGGCGGCTGTCGGCCGGGTGCGGCCGCTGCCCGCTGCTAGTGTGCGCGGGGCGGAGGAGGCCGTCGCATCGATAAGCCTGAATAGGCAAGGCGACCTGCAGCTGCTGGGGGGGTAAATTACCCGATGGGGCATATCACCCGCGGACACTAACGGCAGCGGCCGGCGGGGGTCCGAGAGCGCGCCAGGGGGCCCGCCCGCGAGCCGTCAGCGAGCGAGACCACAAAAAGGACGGCCTGCCACGCCGCCACAGCCCTCCGAAGCCGTTCTGTTGGGAATTGTTCCGGATGGCTCAGGCGGAAAAACTTTGTTGACTGACCTGCAGGCTTCTGCGCAGCGATAAAGGCGAGGATTTTCGCATCCCCCATTGCCGACCTCCACCCTCGCCCCCAACCCGATATCCAGGACTCGTGTTGAGCACGGCGCCTCGTCTACTACCCCCTTAGATCCGTGCTCTGTGGCCTCCCTACTGTCCTGCTGTCCCACCACTCGTCAGATCCACCGTGCCCGTCAGATCGCCAGAGACGACCTCTCCAGCACGTGGACCAAGCTCGCCAGCAGCACCACAGCGCCCCAGCACCGGGTCCAGAGCGCCCCAGGACGACCCTCAACGGTTGTCACAGCTGCGTCCGGCTCTATCGGCCTCCCGGCGAGACATCTCGGCCAACACCGCACCACGCTCTAGACGAGAATGCTACGACATGGCACTCGCGCTGAGCTGAGACTGTGCACGCACCAGCGTGCGGCATGCCTCCAGCGACCCTACACACAGGCCCTGCAGTCGTCCAGCAGCAGCTACAACGTCAAGACAACCAGCTTCATCGGCAACTCGCCCCAGTCCAAGCAGTCACGGCGGAAGGGCATCGGCGCCGCCGCTGCGAATGCCAATAACCGCGACCGTGCTCGTGTGGGCCCCAGACAGCTTGCACTGAACTGGGGCGACAAACCCCACCTCTACAGCTCGCGAACCTCGAAAATCATCACCCCAGAGTCCAATGGCAGTCTACACTACCCATTAGACCCCGCCGGCCGGCCCGGTGGTCGCTCGGTGGAACGTCCACGGCGAGACGCCGCAAAGGAGGACGCATCACGCAGCAAGGACTCGGGCGTCATGTCAACCCTCTTAGGTCGTCTCTGGCACGGCTCGGGCAAGCCAGAGGAGAAGAAAGAGAAACCACAGGCCCAGAAGAAACACGACGAGAATGTCTTGCGCCCATCTCACCCGTATACAGCACGCCCCGAAAAAAGTGAGCTGGACGAGAAGACGGCTGCCGAGCAGGCAGAGAAGGACCGTTTAGCCGCCTGGGAGGCAGAACGACAGCACGTCAAGGAGGACATACAGGCACAAAGAGAGGTTTGGGGCCAATGGATCGAGCGACGTCGAGCAGGCCAGATGGGCGAGCAAGAGTCGGAGCCGCTACTCCCTCGACAACCGTATCGTCATGACCCTGCATTGTACAACAGTTTTGGCGAGCGCGCACCGACGAGCAGTGTGAAGTTTAGGTTTGCCGCCGCAAGCTACGCCTTCCATGAGCCGCAACCCATTCCCGAAGGCGTCATCAAGGGCGCGGCGCCGCAGAGTCTACGCGAACAGGTGCAGATGCGCCGAGGCAATGACCGCCCGATCGTGATGAGCGCTGGCGACGACTGCTTAGTGGCGATGACGAACTTTCTCGCTGTTGCAGATGGTGTGAGTGGGTGGAGTGATAAGCCCGGTGGGAACGCTACCCTCTGGAGCAAGCTGATTTTGCTCCGCACTTTGGCCCACCTGCGTGGCGACGCTGTGCACACGGTGGATTCCACTATCAACCGTGTCACCAACGCACTGGACAATGCATTTGTTGATTCGACTGGTACTATGGATAAGCTCGGTTTTAAGGGTTCCAGTACCGCCCTCATCACGGCCATCATCGGCAACAAGCTTCACATTGCAAATATCGGTGATTCGCGAGTATGGGTGATCCGTAATCGGGAGTTCATTTACACAAATAATGACATGAATGCCAAGGATAGCACCAGAAATCGGGGCCGCACAAGCAAGCAGAGTCCAACTCCGGTCCAAATAGGCACCCATTCCACGGAATTGCCATCGACGCTTGCCGAATATACCACCTTCCCGGTGGAGAAATACGATCTTATTCTTGTGGCGTCCGACGGCTTGAGCGATAACCTTTGGCCTCAGGAGATCCTGGACTGCCTGCTCTCCGGTTATGACCGTGGCGGGGTTCAGTCCGCGGCGGAGGATTTGTTGGCGCGGGCTCGCGATCGCACATTCGACGACTTCGCCATCTGTCCCTATGTAGAGAACCTGCCTGAAGGCTCCTCTAGTACTGGTGGCAAGTCTGACGATATAACCTTGTGCGTCGCGATGGTCGTCGGCAAAGACTTCATTGGCTTTGATCGTAGCCACACTAGCAGTATGTAATCACGCAAGTTATGAGTTATGATTTAGAATGTATTTAATTTGCTATCAGCTTGTCCCATGTTCTATATGGCTTCTTACTACGGAGTGCTATCCACTATTCGTTGTCCACAGCGTGGCGAGCAAGCCTGTGCGGAGCGTCAAAGCCGGTCCAAATACGGAACTGCTCAACGCCCTGGTACAGAAGCATGTCGGCGCCAGGCACAACGCTCCAGTTGAAAGCGTCCTTTGCTAACAACATGATAGGCGTAATGCGAGGCTTGTAAGCTGCCTCCAATAAAACACCTGAGGACTTCGCAAGGACGGCCTTGATCAGGCCCAAGAGGTTTTCGTCAATTGGCTTGTCAGCTGGTACGCAGCTGACAGCTGCAGCAAATTTCGGAGCAGCCACCACTTCTTCAGACGTTGTGATGACTGTGACATCTATGGTGTCCTTGAAAGCGTCGGCTACCTTGTTGGCATTCTCGGCTGTGCGGTTCAAAAGGTAGACTTGCTTGTACCCCAACTGGCCCAAGGCGTAAACAGCAGCTCTAGACGTCCCTCCAGCTCCAATCACAAGGGCTGCATCAGTTTCGGTAGCAGCTGACACAGAATCCCCATTTTCGCTGTTCCTGAGGGCATGTACGATGCCAATGTAATCGGTGTTATCACCCACAAACTTGCCATCCGGCTTGCGAATAATAGTGTTGACAGCGCCAACGGCCTTGGCAGCCTCAGTGAGCTCATCGAGATGTTCCATGATATCGAGCTTGAGCGGAATAGTTACGGAAGCGCCACCAAATGCTGCATGAGATTTGAAAAATTCGGAGGCTTGGTTGGCACTGTCAGTCTCGTAGGTTCCGTACTTGTGTGGGAGACCAAGTGCTTGAAAGCACGCATTGTGCAAGGGAGGTGACCGAGAGTGACCGACTGGCTTGCCAAAAATGTAGAACTCCCTTGCCTCAAGGCCTCCAATTTGCGAGAGCGTTGCGTTGATATCCCTCACGCTCAACTGCCCGGGAGCTGCCTTGAACGGCATTGCTTCATGTGTAACTGGCGTCAGAACACGGTTCAATACCCGGCTCAGCTGTCCGACGTATCCCATATTGATGGCGATAAGAGGAGGTCCTTGGCTGTGTTCACGACGAAACTGCTCTAATGCAAGATTGTCATCCAATGAACGAGCCATACCCACAAACTTCACCACGTCGCCCGTGCTTGTAGCGAGGGTGTACTTGTTCTGCCATTCAGGCCCGTCCCAAGGGAGACTGCCAGCAAAGTCATGGTGCGAACTAATGATGCGAGAGCTGCGCTTTGAGATACGCAGCTCTTGAATGAGCTCCGCAGGCCAAGTCAACTCAACATCAACGAACTCAACCCCCAGCTTGAATGCTAACAGAACGAGCTTCCGAATATGTTCTGTGTCATTAGGGTCAAATTTGCCACCCTGACCCTTTGTCCGCACTGTGAAGATAATGGGCAGATCTGAGTTCGCCCGAAGAAGCCCGATTTGTTCAGTCACAAAATCCACGCTTTGAGACTCTAGCAAGTCGACGCGCAGTTCGACAGCGTCTGCACCGTCGCAGATCTCCGCCCAGTTCTCCACCGCTTCAAGGCGCGGGTAAGTCAGGGACAGGAAAAACGAACGCTGCTTCCTTAAAATTGCGTCTGCTCTTGAACCCACTCCGGTGACGCTCCTGAGAAAGTTATCGAGTGCGCGCTTGGTTTGAGCAGCAGCCTTAGGAGAAGAGAAATCGGCTGTAAAAAACATAAAGTTGGAGGAGTCATAGTACCATTGCTCACGGCGTTCCCACACTGAGCGCATGTCATCGACATAAGCTGGTCGCGTCTTGTCGATGCTCAAGTAGTCCATGATACAGTCAACGGCTCGGTGAATGTGCAAAACGATTCCACCAGATGCCATGAACTCCTGCAACAACTTTCGGGCTTCTGGAGTCTCTACCAAGCCGCCACCGGCAGCGCCGACCCAACCTTGAGGGCGGTCGCGCAGAAACTCGCGCAACACCGTCAGTTCCTCAGCGCGAAATGCCTCCCAGCCCTGAGCTTTGATGAGTTCCGGGATCGTGGTTCCCAGTTTCGCTTCGAGGTGCTGGTCAAGATCAACAAACCGGCGGCGAAGGGATGTAGCTGCCCACTTGCCGAGAGATGTTTTACCAGCACCGCGCATGCCAATGACAATGATACTCCTGTCGCCATATGTAGAAGGCTCGCCATGGCTGACAGCTCCTGGGTCGCGTCCTTCCAGAGGCACTTTAAAGGTGCCAGACAAAGTATCCCACCAACCTGGCCATGTCTTTTCAACGCAACGACGGTCCTGGATAATCACAGGCTTTGGTAGCGCACATGCCAGAAGTGAAAAGCTCATTGCCACGCGATGGTCGTCGTATGTGTGCACTCCGGGCGCAGTTGGTACTTTCAGATCTTCGATGGCCACACCATCGATTTCGAGGCCGTCGTCTAGCTCACGGCACGTAACGCCGAATTTTGCTAGTTCATGAACCATAGCAGCAATGCGGTTGCACTCCTTGACACGCTGATTGGCAATGCCGGTGATTTGGGTAGTGCCACCAGCGATAGCGGCTGCGACAGAGGCAGTGAGGAACGCGTCCGTCATTGGTTCCATATCGACATGGTCAAGTGCCTTGAGCTTGCCAAGGGGTGGCCCAGTGACTGTTGTACTCGTTGCAGTCTGATCAACTTTGCACCCCATTGGGCGGAGCACGTCTACAGCAAATCTGGCATCTCCCTGAAGAGATTTAGAACCGATGTTGGGCACAGTGCAAGTGGTGCCACTCATAGCGGCAAACGCAAGCGGATATGTGGCGCTGCTGGCATCGCTTTCCACTTCGTACGTGCCTGGATTCGTATAGACACCACGGGGAATGTGATAGGTGTGCTCCTCGGTGTCGGATTTCACCACGTTGATGCCGAATGAGGCCATCATTGCAACTGTCATGTCAATATAGAACTGAGAGATGGGTTTGCCGCCCACAAGTGCAAGTGTCACAGGCTCAGTAGCATAAGGGGCACACATCAGTATGGATGATACGTACTGCGACGACACCGTTGCGGCAAGCTCAATCCGCCCACCACGCAGACCTTTGCCAGCACGAATTCCTAACGGCAGCGACCCATCTGCGCCCTTGTAGGTAATTTCCGATCCGTTAGAGCGGAGAGCGTCAACGAGGGGCCCAATGGGCCGTTGTTTCATGCGTGCATTGCCGGTAAGAGTGACTGTCCCTTCACCCTGGATCAGCGTGGCCACCGTGGTGAGAAACCTCGAAGCTGTACCAGCATTGCCGAGATACAAGTCCTCTGTCGGCGCCTTAAGGTTTCCATTCAGACCCTCAAGAACGAGGACTTCCCCATTCTCCTCCCAGAAGAAAGCGCCACCGAGTTGAGCCACCGCATTCAGCATGTGTTCGGTGTCGTCAGAGTGCAAAAGGTTGCGCATGCGACAGGTGCCTTTGCCCAATGCTGCTAGAATAAGAGCGCGATTGGAGATGGATTTCGATCCTGGAGGCGTTACTGTTACCTCACGTGGTGAATGAGTGAAGTCCCCCACCTCAATGTCGCGAGATAAGACGACACGAATGTCAGAATCGTTGCACACAGATGCCTTCGGTTCATGAGTGCGTCCGATCGCAGCCAGCAGCACGATCTTTTTCTTTTGGCCGTCGTTTTTCTTGTCCACAGCCATGATTTTGAGTAGGCGGTCAACTGGACATGGTCGGGCACCAGAGCGACGACGCAGCGTCTTGTCTCCGAGAGTGACCGGCAGCTCATACGCTGCCAGACACTTTGTAAGGCGAGCGACGGCTGCTGCAGGCAGAATGCCTAGGTGTCGTGAGAGCTCTGCCTCTAGGACCATACCGACTGACACACACTCGCCATGGAGAATTTCAGGCGTAAGAATGGCCTCGATAGCATGACCAATCGAGTGTCCGAAGTTTAGGAGGTTCCTCAGACCACCTTCCCGCTCGTCTTTTGAAACTACTTCAGCTTTGACACGAACCGAGCCAAGAACCGTCTGAAGAACGAGGTCAGTGATGGCATCAAAGTCCATGACATGACCGTTAGCATCACGGCGCTGAATTGCTGTAAGGAACCTCTCTCGCGTCTCCTCCAGTCGGTCGAACTCATCCGCGTCCCAAATGGCAGCCGTCTTGATGACTTCAGCCATGCCGTTAATGAATTCGCGATGGGGCAGAGTGCGCAAAAAGGCCAAATCAATGAAGTTCCGCTGCGGCTGCCAGAAAGCTCCAATGAGGTTCTTGCCCAGTGGTGTGTCAATGGCGGTCTTGCCACCTATGCTGGAGTCGACCATGGCCAAAAGGGTTGTAGGGATCTGAACAAAGCGGACGCCGCGCATGAACGTAGCGGCTACATAGCCTATCATATCGCCAATGACGCCTCCGCCGACAGCCAGCACGACGGTGTCGCGGGTGCAACCTTGATCCAGCATGTAGTCCTCGATGGCAGCCTTAGTGGCACGACTTTTGGAGCTTTCGCCCGGGGCGATGACGTAGCGCAAAAGACGGGACTCTGGCGCACGCTCAGCCGCCGTCCGACGGAAGTTCTCCTCTATTGCCTCGACATGGCCTGTGGCGAGGATGTTTGTATCTGTGATGAGAACATAGGTGGAGCTCGGCAGATGTTCAAGGATCTCAGAGACCAAGTGGTCCTGGATGTTGTACCCGATATGGATGGTCTCCCGGCCCAGGATGGGCACTTTGGTGATTCCAGCCATCGTGTACTGGAGTGAAGTCTCTTTTGACGGCTCTCAATTGAGTCACTCTGTTAGATTCGCACCCTAGCCCTGAAATTTCACCTGCAGGGGCTCGCATGACTGCCGCCAAAAAAAATCCCCGAGACGGACACAACGATGGCCGTGAAGACAGGCAAGAAGACCGCCAAAACCAGGTTTAAGGAGCCAGAAGAAGCTCCAGAGGAAGCTTCGAACGACAATGCCGTCTCAGAGCCCCAGGATTCCAAAGTGATGCCGCGATCGGACTCAAATCCGACGGCCCCAACGTTCCGCATCATCACAGGCTCGTATGAACACAATCTGCTCTGCGTATCGTTGACGCTCTATAAGGACACTCCGTTGTTCACCCCCATTTTCCACTATACTCCCCACACTGCGAGCATCCGTTGCCTGGCGAGCAGCGGCCGATACTTGGTATCGGGCTCCAACGATGAGCACATCCGAATTTACGACCTTCAGAAACGCAAGGAGCTAGGCACACTGTTGCACCACAGCGGTAGCATCACAGCTCTGCACTTTTACGGCTCAAGGTGGCTGCTCTCAGCGGCTGCAGACGGTCGCATCTGTCTGTGGCGGGTCAAGGACTGGGAGAACCTCGCGGAGCTCAAAGGACATAAGGGCCAAATCAACGACGTGGCCGTACACCCAACTGGCAAGATAGCTATAAGCGTTGGAGATGACCGCACTCTCAGACTGTGGAACCTCATGTCTGCTAGGAAGGTCCAGGCCATGAAGCTTCGGGAGCCTCCTCTTCGCGTCTGCTGGACTGCCGATGAAAAGAGTTTCGTCATTGGATTTGACCGCTCAATTGTGCTCTACGACGCCAGCACTTGCGAGCCGCAGAAAACAGTCAAGCTAACTTCTCCACTTCAGCACTTGGACGTGTGGCGCGAGTTCGTGGTCACATCGCACTCCAACGGTCGTATTTGTTTATGGTCATTTGACGATATTCCGGACGAGGGAAACGCAAAACCCGAAGTGGAGCTGACGGGCCACGCAGTACGCGTCAAGCACTTTGCCATCTACTCTTACGGTACTGGTGACTGGCTTTGCTCTGTCAGCTCTGACGGAAAGCTTGTAGTGTGGGACATGGCGACCCGCGACCAGATTGCCGTATATGACACTGGTGACCGTCTCAATTGTGTTGCTGTCGTGCCCGAATCCATCGAAAAGTACGAGACCATGCGGAAACGGAAACGTGTGAATGAAGACGGTGAACCACTTTCAGAGTCCGAGCCAGACTTTTCTGAAGTGGAAGACGCAGGACCAGTGAAAGAGGACAGAAAAAGGAAGAGGAAAGTCAAGGTGACTCTTGAAAAATGACGTTTCTACACGATAGTGATGTACAATACAGATTTGGACCTACTTGGTGGGCGATGCAGAGCCCTGGCGCTTCGCCACGTTGTTGCGCTCGTTGTAGAGAGGACACGCCTTGTTTGTACGAATGTGACCAACAGCGCCGCATGTCGCACATTTCCGCGTCGTAGACTTCCCCTTGCTGGTCGCCTTAGCTGCCGCCGGTGTATCTCCTTTCTGAACCTTCCGAGCATTGCGCCGATCCACGTTGCGCTGAAGACGGGCCAGCTCGTCGTTGAGGATTTTAAGGTTACGACGATTCCGTTCAGCGTCATCTGTAGGGGCAATCTCGTCCGGCCGAACCTGAGCGTCTTCAATTTGTTGCCGTCGTTTGACGTAGGCACGAATGACTTTGGGGTCCCTCACGATCTCCACACGTCGTTGGCGAGTGCCATTGTCGTCAATGTAAAACCGCGTGATACGAAGCACACGGTTCGATTGAGTGTTACTATTATGAGATACGGCTGACATAGTGTCATCCGCCACACCTGGCGTTGCCTTATCCTCTGAAAACAGAGCATCAGTCGTGGCACCTTCGCGGCCTCGTTCGCGTGCCGCCTCGAGGTCTTCCCAGGTGGTGTCGGGTATGTCTGTTGTTGTCAATGATCGAATTTGTGCGTACCAGATCCGCGCAATTTCGTCGTCGTACGCCTTTTGCTGTAGCGCGACGTTATAACTGTGACCGCCAAGCTTGGACTTCGAGTCGAGCTTGTCGTTCACCGACTCACCCATCGCCCGGAAACCACCTTTCATGGAGGTTCTCAAGAATGAAAATGCCTCACCTCGGCCGGAGGGGTCCCCTTCTCCATGCAGCTGCAGCATTGCCTTGCCTTGCGTGGCAGAAATGAAGTTACGGGTCAGGTTCCAGGGGGCCAGTTGCTCTTCCAAGCTTTGGCCCTCGTGCAGATAGTCATCGTCGTCAACAGTCTTCCCATAACCAGCGTCCTCTAAATGTTGCTGCCCAACTTGCATCGCCTCCAATAATGCAATATCTTCAGGCGACAGCATTGCTCGCACAGACTCCTGAGGAGGAAGCGTTTCACCAGCTTTGATCTTCCAAAACGTTTGATCCTCACCCGTTCGTTGATATTCCATGAATTCCTTTAGCCGTTGCCTGTTTTGCATGTCATTCTGGTCTGGGAAGTGAGGCGCCACATCCTTGACCACCAACCTCTGACGCGGATTCTTGTTCAACACACGATAAACAATCATCTTGAGCCGGTTCTTCGATGCAGTGGTGACTTTCCTAGAATGCGGGCCGGGAACCTCAACCACAGGAAGTGTCTGACCTGCAACGAAGAGGTATGGGATGGACCGGATATAATACCGTTGGCCTACCCCTCCACCAGTGCTCCGAATGAGCAGGAAATCAGTCGAACGTGGCTCGTGCTGGAACACAGGTGCACGGTGTAACCGATTGTAGAGGGTTTGGACGACCCGGCCCGGCTCAACAAACCCAAAATTCCAAAAGGGGCTGCGGTCTTGAACGCTTAGAACGTGAGTTTCTCCAATAGGGAGCTTTGGCCGACTCGCATCCTCGTTGCTTGTCTTCCTGTAGTAGTTGATGAGCTTGGAGCCCATTCCGAAGTTGTTCAAGGTTATGGGGAATTCTTCAGAATACTCCACAAGGAAGAACTGCGCAGAGTCACCGAGCGTCATATCCGTGGATTTGTTAAGAAGCTGATGGATGTGTTTGCCCTTGTCCTTCTTCTTCTTGCGTTTCTTTAATTTCGTAAAGTGGATCACTGTGTTGGGCTTGACAATAAACATTGGTCGGTGATGCGATCGCATCTGAGCTTTGGACATGCGGACCTTGTAGTGCGGTGACTGCAAACGCAGAGCAACCATGGAATGGTCGATGCTGAGGTTCCCAATGGTGCTCCGCACCCGGCTGCGGTAGTTCTCCTTCAACATGTCATATGCTCTGTCGTTCGAGACATTGTACCGAAGCCATAGGTTTCGTTCTCCAGTGGGTATTGCAGCTGTAGGCCTATTATTCTGTCCACCCGCTGGCACTTCTTTCACCGTGTTTTGATCCTGGAATAGCAGGTGATCATCATTCATGTCCACCTCTGTTCGTCGCAGAGCCTCTAGATTGCCCTCTAGGAAAGCTTCATCGTCTTCACTGTCCCATGTCAGCTCCTTGTGCAACCTCAACCTTTTGCTTGGCCGTTCATTATGTTGCTCCCGCCGCCGGGCCACAAAATCATGCGGGCCTGCCTCAATCTCAGAGTCCGAGCTGCCCCAAACGATTGCAGAGTCCCAGTCCGCCGCCGCGAGCTCAAGATCTTTGTTGTTGACTTGTCCTGGCAAGGAAGCTCCACCGGATGAGCTTCCAGCGTCATTCGTCAAGCTGGTCGGTGACGACACCTCCTCCTGACCTCCATCTGCGGTTATGGCATGACGTTTCCGCTTCACTGTGAGCCGGTCGTTGAGCTGACTAACTTTTACGACGTTCTGACGACGGGGAGCAGAAGACGACAACTGTGCCGCGAAGCCAAGCAGCGCCGCGCGACCCGTGCCTTTGAAGGCATTCCGCTGATCTGGCTCTATCTCAAGTGCGACTCGTTGCGGTGGACATGCCTTCACCGTTCGGGGCCGGGGCAAACTAAGAGTCGCAGGCTCCGGACCAAAGAGAGCGTTCATTTTCAGTGCACCTCCCGGCTTGAAATCAGGGTAGTAGATCTTCAGTAGCTGTGCACTTGATTCGGCCAGGGCCTCTGCGGCACGTACAGCATCATCCTCGCTCTCATATTCCTCGTCTTCCTCCTCCTCCTCTTCTTCAAGCGACTCATTTTCGTCGTCGAACACTGCGCCACCGTGTTCCTCGACGCTCTGTTTGAGGTTCTGTCGCAGGGCTGCTGTAGTCGGTAACCCAGTGATCTGACTGAGACGGCGGAGGCTCACATGGCCAGTTATGTCAGCACCCACGTCACCGGCAAGGGTGTCAACGTCCATGTCCTCGAACGACACCCCCGACGCGTCCTTATCATCGCCGCTGCCATAGTCTGCGTCGCCGACTTGCTGCCCCTCAGCAGCGAGCTCCTTGGTCCAGTCATCGCCAGAGTCATCGCCAGCCGCTTCAGTGGTGCCTTCTTCGAGGGGAGGGAGGTCGTCGTCGGCGAGCTCGCTTTCGTTTTCGTAGTCGACTGCGTCGTCGGCGTGTTTGACTGCACCTCTCTCGGACTTCACATCCCGAATGATAGCATCAATGTTGAAGCCGCCTCCAAGCTGGTTGTCCCCGCCCGATAGGACGCGCTGCCAGTCAGCCTCTTCCTTTGCGTCTGGCATTGCGGTCACTCGCTCATGTTGTTTGCAATGAGTCTGTTGCCTCTTGGACCGAGAGGGTGGGGGCCGGGTAACGCTCTAAACCTTGGTAGCGATGCGGGTGGCGAAAACCCTTACCCAAGGACAGTCTCGGACGTCATGCCGCTGGTGCTGTCACTCGTGACTATACTAGATCGTTCTTAGTCCCCGAGTGCTCCTGTAATGCCGCTGCCGTTCGACTAGTCTCGCTGCCTTGCTGAGCCTACTGTTTTCCGCCACCGGCTACGCACGTCGTCCGGGCAGTCAACAAAAAGACGGAGGGGTCACCAGCTGGCCTTGTCTGAAACCAAGGCTAGGTAGCGAGGGGAGACTGGTGTATACGTAGCTGTTCGTAGCTGAGCTAACTGCACGAGGAAGGTCTGGTGGGCTGTCGCTGGGTCCAAGTCTCGCCCTGCCGACCCGCCCAGTGGTTGACAACCACAACAGTCACCTTTGCGGAAAGACCTACTCCGCATTCTGTTTTTCTCAGCAAGACTTGGTTTGGGTAGCAACAAGGGGCCTCTTCGCCGCTGCCCTCTTCCCTAGTCCACGTGTCGCATAGTCGAAACTCTTGGGCCACCAGCTGGCACCATTCAAAACGGAGTGAGCGGCTTGATGGAGAGGAAAAACTTTGTGGAGCATGCCACGGTTCGTTCAGGTTATCCTGGTGGTGTCAATCAGCGTCATGGTGGTGCTGATTGTCCTGCTGCCCTCGTTACTGCCTCTCATCGCCCTAGCGTTCCCAATCTACAAGCTGGAACTAACGCGGGCCAACGATGAAGCAGAGGGCCGCCCACCAGAGATTGCTCTCTACACCGTCTACTTCCCTGCCCACTATTGCGACATAGTCGCTGGTGAGAAACAGTGCTACGACGACATGCCTGACTTCAAGACGGTCATATCAAGGAGCTTACGCCGGCTTTCCATGTCTAACGTGGATGAGATCCCAACAGACATCAACGACCTGGAATGGGGTGAGCCAAACACAGTCGGACCACTGCTGATCGTGTCGCCAGTTCTCCACATACTATCTCTCGGCCTGCAGTTCACTCGCCTTTACTTAGCTTCTCCAGTCATTAGTACGGCAGTCGCTGTCATGCTCATCGTGGCGAATAGCAAAATAGTTGGCGACGCTGTGGATGGCATGGTGTCAAGTCGGCTGCAGGACTACTGGGTGGCTGGTGACGAAGGGACGGAAGTCAAAGGTCTGGTTATAACTGCAATTGTTTTTGCCATACTGAGTCTCCTGGGCATACTGTATGCTGTGATCGACGGGACGAACATACAAGAACGCTGTCCTGTAGACGACG
This sequence comes from [Candida] tunisiensis, assembly GCA_030407195.1. Classification (NCBI taxonomy): domain Eukaryota; kingdom Fungi; phylum Ascomycota; class Dipodascomycetes; order Dipodascales; species [Candida] tunisiensis. The sequence continues at coordinate 19,455 of JANJPH010000004.1, forward strand.
ATGACGACTACATTCCTCATGCCGACAGTCATGCGCTGGAGCCCAAGTTCAAGAGGAAGCCAGTCGTAATATCCCCTCCATCAGCGGTGAACAGCAGTCTGTCCCCACCTCCTCCAACTTCAGTACCACCTATGCCTCAAACTCTGAACAGTTCCAGCCGTCCAATGGTACCCTCCGTTCACATGAAGCCATCTCGCTTCAACCGAACGTCGTCGTACTACTCCCGGTATAACCATGGGCGCGAGTCAGAGGCATTCAGTGTGATGGGATCGCCCAAGATGCAAGCTAGCAGACTTGATCCGCACAGCGCTGCCTATGAGGGTTACGGTGGAGGAATAAGGGCTAGCAGTCAGTATGATCCTTACGATGCAGCGTCAACGAACGGAAGCAACTGGTCAGGGATCATTCCACTGCAAATACCAAGCTTGACTGAACAATCATCTTTATCTCACGCTAACGACCAGCAACGGCAACGACAAAATGAGCGCCAGTTTCATTATGACTATGACAACAAGTTCTAATGTACAAATGCAAAATGATGCTAACTTGACAAACAGGAACACCCGCATCCAGTCGGACATTCTCCACCTTCATGTGCTACCCACCATTCGTAGGCGCACTCCGCATGAAGAATGTGCTCGCAGGTAGGGCACGCGAAGAACCGTTTCTTCACGGCAAGACAACAGAACCCACAGACTTGCGAGGTAGCGGCGGTGAGTTTGCCATTTTGTCCATTCTGAGTTCGCTGAGTCGGCAACTGCACAGGTCGAAACTGGATATTGGCACAATGGTATCGGTCAAACACACTTGGCTTGCGTGCAATGCTACTCGCGGGGAGAAAGTGGTAGTTGAACTTGAGGACCTCCAAGCTTTCCACTTCCAGGCCCCATGAGAATAGCATGTGAGCGTATTGTTCGCGGTATGAACAGTAGGTGTCTAGTTTCGTCACATCGAGCAACGGTACTGTACTTCGGGACGCCTCCAGTTCACCTTCATCTATCATCTCCACGTGCACGGAGGGTCCAAACGGAGCCATGCCTTCGTCGTCGTAACTGCCGTCATGGACTTGCGTCTCCCCAAAGTTCATGCTGTTTCGGCTAGCCAATCTCGACGCTGGTCCTGCTGATGGCACACCTTCAAACCCGAAGTCGACGTCTAGTGGTCGAGGAGGTGTACTAGCATCCTGATGCTGCGCTAATCTACTGCTCGCCTGTGGCATGTAGCTGTGAAAGTTGCTTGCACTGCTTGCATTGGAGACAGATAGATTGTGGCTGTCTTTGTGCCGAATATAGTTGATAACCCGCTTAGCCATCATATTTCGCTCGGGTGACCCGGCGGGGCTGAGGTCCTCATGTGATGAGCGCGGTGAGGTACCTGGCATGCTGAAGCCGCCAGGAAACTCCCAAGGGGTGTTCCCACGGCTAGGATCGTAGCCGAAGGCACTTGGATTTGAGCCAGAGCCATGCCGTGCATTATCGTGCCACGCATGGTGTGCATAATGGCCGACAGCCACACTGCTGTTGTGGCTCACTCGGCTAGCATCGTAGTATGGCGTTGGAGGCAATGTTGGACTTGGCCGGGACGCCTCAGAGAATATGCACGACATGTCAGCCAGCATTTGCGTGTTCCCTTGTTTTTCAAAGAACGAGAAGAGCTCGCTGATCAACCAGCGACGACCAAAAGGGTGATCGCCCCAGGTCACATCGAGACCAAGTCCCAAAAGCTCACATTGGTTCTTCACGATCTGGTTTCGGACGTCGTACTTTGTTTCTTTCGATAGAATCATGGCTATCAGCTCCCAACATTGTGCAATCATTTCAAAATCGAACTTGCGGGCGACCGAAGCATTGTATCGAGAGAGATCCACGGGATGCGCTCCCATAATCTCATATTCAGCAGCTAGGTCACGATTTGACGGAATAAGATGGCGCAAATTGAGAACAGCCACGATGTTTTTCGTACGGTTTTCCGATCGAAGAGACCTTTCCGTCATTGAACCCGGGTGTCGACCGCGCAGGCCACGCGAACCTGCAAGACGGTTTTGTAACCACCCTCCGCGTCTCCCAGTGCGTACCGTCACGTCTGCGTCAAGATAGTCGTCCGAGTCACTCGAAAAGGAACCATCGGAGTCATCCAGTGTCCCCTTCGAGTCCTTGTTATCTTCAAGCGTCATCTTGTTGTCACGCAATCGAGTACCACTGAACCTTCTGCTGTTCATAGTGAGACTTATGCTCGTGCTAATGCTACCAGTATTGTAACCGGTATTCTTCTTCCCGCTGCTGCCTGCATTCTTTCGCGTCATGAAGAAGCAGACGAGGTCTCCGCTCTTCGACCACGTGCCTCCACACCCTTTAGGAATTGGCGTAGAGTCGAACGCGGTAGTTTGTGGATTGCGGCTTGCGCCACCGTCGAGAGGCACAAGCTCCTCGTCATCGCCTGAGGAATCAGAGTCAATTAGCCCATCACTGAGGTCCATTTCTGCAGTGCCACGTTCCAGAGCATTATCAAGAGCCTCACTCTCGCTCGTTGAGGAGTCGTAATCCTCCATATTGATTTTCTCACCCATAAGCAGACGCAGGCATGGCTCAAGACAAAACTTGCCACGAGCTGTGAGGCGCTCAGACAGATGAGTCAGCTGAGATAGCACGCTAGTTTTGACCTCTACTTTTAGGTCGGGACTGTCTTCGATTCTGAACGACGGCGCAGTTCCAGTGCCGTATGGGTAAGCCGGAGGAAATGAAATGTCCACTCTCATGAATATGAGCTCTTCGTCGTCGCCCCACGGCCCTTTAAGCGAGATTGTCACCTCCCCAGTTGACACCGATATCCTTTCGAACCGAATGCGCGGAAATCGATGTCCGACTGTTGACACTTCCTCACCCAAGTTTGTAAGCGTAGCGTTCTCAATTAGCCCGTTGGCAGTAATGTTCTCCACAGAAGTGGCTCCAGCGCTGCTCGCAGGCCCGACTCCGTCCGACACTTCAAATGGCGAAAGGAAAGCGGACCGACCGATGCGCACCCCAGAGATCCAATGCAGATGGGCATTACGGCTGCCACGTCCACTGCCCGTCAAACCGCCTACTCCACTCCCACGGCGTGTCCCACCAGATCGGGTCATGTAGGACACTCCAGCTTGTCCTGTTCCGCCATGAATAGGCTTTCCGTACTTTGGTGATGTAGAGAGTAGATGACGACGGGCGGCCTGATGTCGCAAAAATATTTTGCCTCCCTTATCGCCAGCAGCGGGTTCATCATGGAACGTCTCGTAAAGGGCGCCCTTGCGAGTTTGCGGGAAAGGTAGTAGCTCTTTGCGGTTTACGCGCATTCCGCGCAGAATGTCCTCTGAAATTGGCCACAATCGCAAGTCATGGTCCTTTGACCATGTTACGAATTGGAACTCGCGATTATCATAGCCCTCACTGACCTCGCCGCGGACTCTCCATACGAACTCGCGAACCGGCTCACTATGACCACGCATAACGGTGACAGGCTCCTTTGGCTGCGCCGTATTTTCGTTCACCAGACTACCGTCTTGAGCGAGGTCTGCGAGAGGTGCAGCACCCCCAGCTGTGTCCATACTGCGAGTGTCCATTTCTTCCTTCTCACAAGGTGTGAGCTGGACCTGTCCAACTTCATGGCGCCGATCAACGAGATAGGCCGCGTTCTGGCCACCGCGCAGTGGCACAATGGCGCAACCGTGGCCGAATGGGGTATATCTTGCCCGCCACACAGGGAAATCACATTCGATGGTGTAACGGGCCTCTGTGCACGACACAGCGTAGTCCCAGTAGCGCACGAGACCATCGCTGGCGCATGTTATGAGCTGTGTCGGGTGTATTCGACTGAAATCGAGACCATTGACTTTCAAGTCGTGTGCTTCGATGGTGTGAACAGGAACTGCTCCCTTGCGTATGTCCCAGACATGGACACATCGATCATGCGAAGACGCAATGATATTTGGGTCCTGTCGATTCCACTTTACCTGATTGGCGCCAGCGCGCCAGTCGGCGAACGTCAACACAGGCTTGAGTGGCGTTCGAAGGTCCCAAGCGCATACACGCGTGTCAATGCTACAAGTCGCGAGCATTTCAGGCACATGTGCATGGAATTGAATGTCAGTGATAGCCCGGATATGACCATGGAGGACATGTTCCACAGCGCGTGAACTGCTCATGGCGAGATTCCACACCAGAGCTTTCTGGTTGGAAGTGCTGATGACCCAGTACGGCCTTGAAGCATGTGGCGACCACTGGACGTCTGCCACCTCCCACGAAGTCATGTGGTGCAGCCACCGTGGAGGACTGAAGGGGTCATCCATGTCAATGACGAACAGCCCACGTCGGCTGGCCAACACAATATCCCGATTGGCAGGCGAGATGGACATAGCACCGACTGCCTCGTCCACCCGCAGGGAGAGCGGGTTGCCGAACGTGATGCTATTCCATGCCGTGTGTTCCTCATTAGGACGCCCCATCTCGTCTCATTGTCTTGTCCTTCATAGCAGTCCGGGGGAGGCTCAGGTGCATGAGCCGCACAGAACCATGCACTCTGCCGAAAAAGGAAACTCTCTCTCCGTGCCAAACGGGCATTAATAAATATATTTCAGTTGGCAAAGACGCGCAAAGAGACGGCCGAGTCTTGCCGAGCACGTCTGATAGCCGACAGAGCCACCTGTGAAGGGTCCCTGTTAGGGTCACGCCAGATGGAAGGGTCCATACAGACACCTTGAAGCGTTTGCATAATGAGGCTCACGGTGGAGGCCGCTTCTGGTGGCCGATACGACTGCATCGTCGTTCGGAAAAATTCAACGTCGCTCACGATCTGATACACTCCGCCAGTGCCGCACCGATTGATCTCACGGATGCTTTCGAGAATGGACTTCAAAGTATCATCCACGAGAACACGCACGACGCGTTCGATTAGGCCGGGCAGCGTCTCTGTCACCTTGGAGTGCACCACAACCAGCGTCAACAGCGCCTCATGAAGGTACGCAGAAATCTCGCCTCTGTACTGATAGTTGGTCCAGTCAACACTAGACCCTGTGATGCCGGAGCGGACAATATCTCGCAATGTTGCCCGTTTGTTGCGAGTGTAATCGTCGAACAGCTGAGCATCCATGCGCTCCAGCGACTTGGCCAACCCTATTGTAACTTCACGAGATGTGTGAACAAAGCTGTTGTCAAACAGCTTCGCTAGTAAAGGGAATGTGCGAGTTCGCAATTCGGTGAGGTTGCCCAAAGTCAACAGCAGCTTGGTGTCATGACTGACCGAATGCACACTAAGATCAGCAATGGGTCGTTCGCTATCGGGCGTCAGAGCATCCTCCGCAGCCACCAAACTCATCATGCCCTCGACTATGGCGTAGTTCGAGTTTGAAAATTGTGTTAGTAGGCCATCGAGAATCTTGTGCGATGGTTGCGGCATTATCTGCACATCCGACCGCTGCTCATAGCCAGAGAGATACATGATGCGTTTGAGGCCATTCAAAACAGCTCTTTGGTACTGATCAATCGCTTCTGGTAGCCGCGTAGTGTCCTTGTTGCCAGCTTCCACCTGCCATGTCTCAAGAAGCTTGAGCTTGCTTGAATCCTGTTTCCATGCGAAACATACTGCTCCAATGCATCGCTCCCGCACGACAAATAACGCATTGCGGATCGTCTCGGTGCTGCTGCTCGACACTTTCAAGCCAGCCAGCTCACTCAATGCCGACGCTAGAGCGGACAAAATTTGACTGAGATACCGCACTGTGCTGAGAGCATTTGCACCAGGAGGCAAGAAGAAGTAGCTATCGGACCGCTGTGGTGATCCAGACGGTGCGCTGGACTGTGCGCCAGGCTCCGCTGCCAGTTTCCCATGGATGCTGAGTGGGCGCACAGCACCGGTTGAGCTCGCACGATTGCTGTTGGGCAGCGAAGCAGGTGGCACAAAGGTGAAAAACTCCACCAACTTGTGTGTGAATAACTGCACGAGCTCGCGGCCGTTTTGACGGATAGTTTGCTTCTCCAGATCAGACAGCTCAAGATGAGTGCGAGACTCGTTGTGCCAGCCCGTTGGGAATTCGCGCTGTGCAGAGCCATCCACAAATCGCTGACAGATTGTCCAAAAGAGAGCCGCGCGGGAGACTAGCGTGGCAACATCCTCCATGAGCTTCTTGATTGTCAAAAACATTTCAATGACGTCTGTGCTATCGCACAACCCCGGCGCGTCAGGGGCCGCTTTGTCAGGGTCCGAGACATAGCCCACAAACGCCGCGGTCGATCGGGCTGGCAAAACATGGAGGTTTCCTCGCAGCAAACGTACCTTGAGTTTGAGAACCTCGAATTTTTCTGTCAAGCCGTCCTTGAAAAAAAGGATCTGCGAGTCAATCCAGTGAAGAATTGGATTATCCTCAACACCCAGCTCAAGAAGTTTTGTGATAAGTTGCACGTAGTCTTTGTCGGGCCCGGCGGCCGACAACTTGCGCCAAGTGTCTCGCTTATAATCGTCCACGATGGCCTCAACCTCGGCCCAAATGCGCTCCGTCACTCGGCGGTTTTGGATGACATAGTCTGGAGTTTCCGCTGATGCCTCTAGGGCCTGTTGTTCCATCATATCACGGCCCCTTTTATAGTCGCGGATCAGCGAGTCGTAGTTGCCTTGCACAATGTGGTTGGAGATGCTGCTTGGCAAATTGAAGAGATACTTATTTCGCTCGATGAGAGTTAATACGCTGCGCAGGCGGTCCTCCTTGGCCTTATTGTCGATAACCGGTTTTAGCACAAAGGTGCCTTTAGCGTTGGCATCCTCCAGTGCTGTTCTCAGCGCTTTGACTCCCCAGCCGCCGTCGGCCGAAAACCCTGACCGCTCCAGCTGCTGGAACACAGCGTCGAGAGCCGATTTGCTTTTGACAACCCTGTCGAAATCGTGCTCCACGAGGAAACGTAGAGCCTCAGATTTTTTCGTAATGGTGTCCTCAAGCACATCCAGACACGCGATAAGGTTGTCGTAGGACGCATCTGGATGGACATCGCGGAGAAAGATACGGGGGTCGAAGTTCTTGCTGGCCACAAAATACCGGCTCTTCTGTCGAAGGTCATTCAGTTTGATTCCCCGGGCTCGAAGAACCTCTACGACGCTTGTGGTCGACCCCAGGGGGTCAGGCTCGTCTGCAGGAAGGCCGCCAGCACCGTTGTCGGCGGCCATCAGCTGGCGTAAAAGGGCATATCGTGAGCTGTCCTCATCACCTCCAAAGTCCAAGCTTGTTAGCTCCTGTGGCTCCGTCCAGTGCGTCGGAAACTCCTCCTCGAGGTGGTACTCGCTCAGTACATTGCTGTTGTCCATTGCGCCGACCTGAACAGCCACCTTTGTCGGTGTGTTGGCTACAAGCGTCCTGCAGGCGCGGAATCACGTGATAGGCAAAACCAGTGTACTGTACAGAGTTATATATAATATAGGAAGGCCATTTGAGGGGGTCATCGCGTTCGGCCAGGGCCACGGCCAGCGACACGGTGTGGGCCGCGACCCTTTGGTGGCGGGATGACACCGCGGTGCTTCTCGAGCGTCTTTGGCCGAAACATGGGCGCGTTTCGCAGCATATCAGGAACGATGAAGAGGCGGACATGGCTTCCTCGTATAAACACTTGCTCTAGTTTGGTCACCCGGCCATCCCTGCCTGTCACCGTGACGTCTCTTAGTTGTACGTTCATGTTGTCTTCCGCTGTGTTAGACTTGGTGGCCGTTTCGATAGCGTTCGGTCGCGCACATACCATCCAAGAGCTTTCCGCGGTAGGTCTGTCCCGATGTTAGCTCGATGGTTACCACATGGCCCTGTGCTTCTGCCAGCAGCTTCAATGGAATGCCGATTGTGGTTGCCATCCCGAGCTTGGTTACAGAAAGTGAAGTTGGGCTCACAACCGATCAAGGATTCAACCTTCGAGGAGGCGTTCACACTACGGCTGCCACGCACGGCAATAACAAGGGGATGAATACGGCAACTGTGTTTGCCGAGCCCTCAGGCTTCTCGTCCGCCGCGAGTGGACCGGGATTTGAGGTGGAGCGAGTACAATTGCAGTTCTCAGTGAGCGATATCGTCTCCCTCGCTGTGGGTAACAACATCCTCTGTATGGCATTGCGGACCGGTCGCATCATTCGCATCGATCTAGAACATCCACAAGATGTCGACGACATTGATTTGCCAAAGAAAATGCCGGAGACGGACCAGATCCATCGAATCTTCATCGACCCGACAGGCAGCCACCTGCTCATATCGACAGCGACCGGCGAGGTATTCTGCCTCAATGCACAATCCACTAAGCCCAAGCTGCTTGGACGTCTGCGTGGGCTTGTTATGACGGCCGTTGGTTGGAACCCTGCGGAACCTACGCGGTCTACGGGACACATTCTCATTGGGACGGATCATGGCATCGTCTACGAGACGTGCATCGAGCCGAGCGATGAGTATTTCAAGCGAGAGGACCGCTATTTGAGGCAACTGTGGAAGACCAGTGATGGTGCACCCATTACTGGCATATCTGTGACGGCGCCACTGGGCAGCTCCACCTATCGCAAGGTGATCATTGCCAGCGGCGGTCGCATCTGGTATTGGCACGGCCGATTCAGTCCAAACTCTGGAGCTGACATGTTCCCCGCGTTCGTAAAGTTTTTCGAGCAAGAGGAACCTGCGGAAGAGGCGTTTGAAGCCGCTAAGCACCCTGATTTTGCTGTTGGCCTCTCGACCACGACCAGCGAGAGTGGTGCCAACGTTTTCGCTTGGCTGAATGCCTATGGTGTGCTCCATAGCCAGTTGTCTGGAGCTTCCGAACCAAACCGGCAGGACACACAGGCTTTCTTCCCTTCCGCGAAGTTTTTTACCGTTGGTGAGCTGCCATCAGGCAAGGACTCACCGGAAATTCAGAGTATCACCCTGACTGAGTACCACATTCTCTTGCTGCGCGGCTACGAAGTCTTTGCCATCAACCGACTGAACAACCAGATTGTGTGGCAACAGCGTGTCGCAGTCCAACCAGGTGAGACCCTGCAGGGCCTGGTCACCGATCGCAAGAAAGCAACTTACTGGGCTTTCAGTGCCGAAAATATCTACGAAATAGTGGTTACCGATGAGGACAAGGAGATATGGCGCACTCTGCTTGCAGCGAAACGGTATGATGACGCCTTGCGTCTCGCCAAGTCACACTACGCTAAGAACACAGTATATTCGGCCAAAGGAGAAAGCCTACTAGAACAGGGCAAACTAGAAGAAGCGGCGCAAGTTCTGGGGTTGAGCACGAAACCTTTTGAGACCGTTGCGCTGCAGCTCTTGGAGAAGCAAGCCTACGATGCTTTGAACACATACTTGATGACAAAGCTGAAGGCATATCCCAAGACTGCGTACATGCAACGAGTAATGGTGGGATCTTGGGTAGTGGAGCTCTACATGCAACGATTGAACGCACTGGAGGATGCTGCCGCTACGGGCACTAATGAAGAGGATGCTAAAGCCGAAGCCGCCGCCGTGAAGGAAGCTTTCCAACAATTTGTGCGTCAGAATCATCAGTTTCTCGACAAAGAGACCGTTTACGAGATCATTTCCTCGCATTCGCGAAGGGAGGAGCTGTTATTCTATGCCGACCTGATTGGCGATCACAATTACGTGCTGTCCTATTGGATACGGCTGGAAAAGTGGGATGAGGCTCTGAAAGTCCTGCGCATCGAGAACGACCCGAAAGTCGTGTACAAGTTCTCGACTGTACTTCTGGCAAACGCGCCGAAGGGAACAGTGGACACATGGATGCGACTAGAGGGGCTGGACCCCAAGATGCTGATCCCAGCGATCTTGTCGTATGCTTTACGCTCGAGAGTTAGTCTGGATCAGAACCAAGGATTGCGCTACCTTAAGTATGCAATTGGCACTCTGGGCGCGACGGACGCCATCGTGCACAATACCCTCATCTCCATATATGCGAGCAACACGGCATACCCTGAGGGTGCGCTGCTTGCCTTCCTTCAGGACAGTGAGCCAAACCCCAGGTACGACATCGACTTTGCTCTGCGACAATGTGTTAAGTACGGTCGCATTCAAGCATGTGTGCACATATACAGCGCAATGGAGCTCTACGAGGAAGCTGTGAGGTTGGCCCTCAAGCATGAGGATATTGAGCTTGCTAGCATCGTCGCTGATCGACCCGTCGACGATCCAGCCCTCCGAAAGAGACTGTGGCTTGAGGTCTCGCGCGCTGTTATCGCAAGTGGGAAGGGTTCAGAGGCGGTAGCGGACCTCCTGCGGCGCTGCGAACTCCTCAAGATTGAAGATCTACTCCCCCTTTTTCCCGACTTTGTGGTGATAGACGAGTTCAAATCCGAAATCCTCGAATCCATGGAAAATTACAGCGCAGGTATCAATCAACTTCACCGCGAAATGGAGGAGAGCCTGGCAGCCACTGCCAGTATTAAGCGGGAGCTTGACCAATTTCAGAAGCGATACGCCCTGGTCGAACCAGGGGAGGCCTGCTCCATCTGCAGATTTCCTTTGGTCACACGGCGGTTCCTCGTCTTCCCATGCCAGCACGCCTTCCACGCCGATTGTCTCAGCGAACAGGTTCTCCAGCATGCAGACTACAGGCTGCGGCGGACGATCTCGGACATGCAAAAGACCGGTGATAAGCAGAAACTCGCCGCGCTCGTGGAGAAAGAAACAGCCGCCAAATGTCCTTTGTGCAGCGATATAAAGGTCGACTCGGTAGATGATGCATTTGTCAGCGCTAGCGATCGCAAGCTCCAACATCAATGGGATATTTGATTAGGCTAGTAATTCATGATTAATGACAGTATATGACTTTATATTTCCCATGCGAGGGACTTGAGACGGCTCAATTCGCAAGGCTGACAACTGAGGTCACCGTCCTCACGCAAGACAAAATCATTTGCGAGCCTTCGGGTGCAGTTGTCGCAGCAAAAACAGGCGTCGCACCACTCGCGTCCCAACGCCTGTGTGATAGCCTCACCACTGCGGAACTCATGGCGACACTTCCAGCAATGTTGAGCTGTCTTCTTGCTATAGCACGGCAGGCACCATGGAGTCTTGCCGCTGCCATTGTACGAGGCCTCAAGCGTTGTATCGAGCAGACGGTAGTCTTTGCCCTGGAGTGGCTCCGAGCAGCCGGCACAGAAGAAATGATTTGTGTGCCAGTGTCCACCGAGCGCTTCCACCGACTCCACCTCGATCGGAGTAGCGCAGTACGCACATTTTGGTGAAAATTGTTCGTGAAAGTCGAGATGACAATAAAGCTCGCCGTGAGCAGTGTAGAACTGTGAATGCTCTAACAGCATGCGACAGACAAAGCATCGGAAGCAGGCGACGTGGTAGAGTTGCCCATTCGTGCGTACAACGCGCTCGTCGGACTGCGGCCGAAGACCACATGAAGCGCACCTGTCGGCTTTCAAACCTGTCTTGCTTCGCCCGATGGATCTGTCTGGCACGGTGACTGCTGTGTCATCTGTAGGGGTCATTGGTTCGAGATCAGGACTCGAGGTGCTCTCTTTGATCTGGCGTACAGATTGCATAGCAAGTGCCCCAGAATCTCGACGTTCGTGACCGCCGTGCCATTCGCCAATGTCCTTCTGCGGTATTAGAACCGTGGCGTAGGCGTGGTTGTCCTGATCTGCTATGGATGCATCTGGCAGACACGATGTGCCAATTCCTGGCATGTAGGGGCTCCGATCCGTGTCGGCGCTGTTCTTTCTTGGTGCTGCGCAGAGAGAGGACCGTCTGCTCGTCACAGGTGAGTGGGGATTGAGTATGTCCGGGACCTCGCGGCCTGTCAGAGAGCCTCTGGGTCCCTTGGTTGATGGGGGTACAGTGTCGCGAGGTCCGATGGTCAGAGAGATGTGACGACCTCTTGGCTGTGGATTGACGTCTACACAGCCTCCGTGAACGCTTGTCATGCCGTCTGGTGTGGTAATGGCCAGTCCGATAGCGCTGCTGTCGTAGCGATAGGGTGGGTCCGTTTTGTCTGGTGGAGGGAGAGTCGAGTTCGGTGGAGCCCGTCCGCCTAAGGGACGACCTCCTGCTGGTCGCTTAGGGACTGCAGCCATGGCTGGAGGTGCCAATTCGTGGACGAGGACGTGACCGAGAGTCCTCAAGGTCTACCTGTCAAGTCTTCGCTTGTTTGCATCGCCTGACCGAATCAGGAAACTGGCAAACACGCGTATGCAAGGGACGATATGCGGGGTCGGTCACCCAGGGAACGGCGAGCCGCACGGGCGGGGCGGCGCCTCCGACCAAACGACGACGACCACGCCACATCAGATTCAGCTTCCCTCATTTGACCGGCTCCGTGCGCGCTGGACAACGTGGATACTCTTGGTGCAAGAATCCGGGCACCCTGGCTCCAACAGGGTTCTGCTAAGGTTTTGACACCCCACCCCCGCACGAAGAAGGCTAGCACGGACACAAGGTTTAGGCTGACGACCGTATTCGCGATCGATCGCTACAGCTTTGCTGAAACCGGCACGTATATCCACCCGCGATAGCCGGGGTAGGCTGTCAAATGGCCTTGCTGATAGTGGTATATAAGGCCACACACGTTCCGATAAGAGCAGACAAGCCGTCATGACCTTGCAAAACATCGACATTCGGATACGAGGCCCTCCAAATGAGGATATCGTGCGGGGTTTCCCTGGAATAGCGGCCACCTGGCCGCGCCTTGAGGGCTCGGTCGAGATCCGTTCCAAAGACACCAGCCTTCTGCAGATAAGCCTGGTCCAAATCACGCTCTACCGGACTGACGCCATCCATGCGCCATCAAAGAAAGGGATTCAGGCGCCCCGAAAGGAGCTCAGCTATATGATAGAATCACAGCAGCTGTTTCAGCCCTCGGCAGGTCAGCCGTATGAGGAGCTCGTCGCTATGGATTTGGCGTTTCTCATGCCGCTACCCGTGAATCGCGTCCTGCCTGCAAGTATCAGCCTCAGCAAGGCCGAGGTCGAATCCACCTACAACCTCTACGTGACGGTGCTATATTCTGGCAAAACACAAATACATGCTGCCTACCCGATTCGCATCAAACGCTATGACACCCTGAGCACGTTTGGCAAGTACAAGATACCCATCGTCAACAGTATCACCTCGGCGGACCATCTCGTTGATCTCGAGTACTCGTTGCCTAACCATTCTTATGGTCCCACCGACCAGGTGATCGCTTATGTTAAGGTGTCACCGAATCGTGATTGGGCCGAGCGCTCGCGAAAGGTCAAGCTGCAGAGCGTTTCTATGCACATCATGGAACATATCGAATTCAACCCGGATGGCGATGAGCCAACAAAGAAGGTGCGCCGTCTCCTCAAGATCAACAAAGACGTTGATGGGCCGCTACCGCCGGAGGGCTTTACGACCGTGCTATCAACTGAATTCCCCACCACAGACAACGTCGACTCACAGGGCATCGCTCCAAAGGAGCGAGCAGGCATCCCAAACTATGAGGCCTGCGGATTCAGCACAGGGGCCACCCTCTACAGGCTGGATTACAAACTGGTGCTCAAAGCAAAGTTTTCCCACGCTCGTGACATTGAAGTGGAACAACCTATCACTGTCACTCCCTTCAATCACGCCACATGCATGTCATTCATGAACTCCATCAACGACGCCGTCGAGATGGCAAGTCGCATGGACCGCCGAGCTGTCCCAAAACCGAAAATATACCATAAGCCGGATCTACAGGGTATGTGGTACCTGGGGTACCCAGCCGGTCGACCAGCTACTGTCATCTCGAGCTAGACGTAAATATGTCATATATGCTGTGGTCTAAGCAACCCTTGCACTAGTCGGAATCTAGAGTTTTTACCATGTAAGTCGTTGTCGAGTCTGCGCCGTCCTCGACGAAAACAAAGTCGCCAATGTCTTCGTATCCGAACTTCTTTTCGTAGAACTTGCGACCCGCTTCTGAGGCTAATAGAAGTGCCTTTCGCGGGCCGAATGTGCTGTTCGTGCCGGAACGAAAAGGTGTAGGGTTTGATGGAAGCGCTTCCTCAAGGTGTTTCATGAATGCAGTGCCCAGACCAGTGCCCTGGCAGCCAGTGTCAATCATGAAGAACCGAAGGTAAATCATCTTATTGCGCGGATAGCGGTGATCCTTGAGCTCTTCGTAAGACAGGCGGGAGAGAGTGTCCATCCCAGCAGCGTCGTCGGCCGGGAGTACTTTGCGCTGGTATTCTGTGATCCGCTCCACGAAGCGATTGGTTCGCGCGTTGACAAATGGGTGTTCGCCGTCGGCATAGAAGTCAATCCAATTGAGAAGTCGATATTTGTACTCGTAGTACTTGCGTCTCAGGAACGCCCACCATGACTCTGGCTTGCGAAGATGGGGCGGGTACACCCAGACTGCCCAGCCAACGCAGTCATTGGTGTCTTTGTGGTAGGCCGCAAAGGAGAAGTGGTCTGGTAGGAGGCTTACGAGATGCACGAAACGTTGTCTGGCGCGTGTGAACTTCTGATGACGTCGCCTGAGCTCCATTGCGACCCGCTCCTTTGCTCCGGGGTCCTTGATCTCAGCGAGCACTCTCTCCTCATCACCATACCAGTACCGTGGGTGCATGAAGTATCTGAACCGGGAGTCGGCCTGGAAGGAGCGGTTGAAAACGCCGGTGATGGGTCCGCATTCTGCGTACGAGACGGCACCGTGGGAAAGGTCCCGGCAGTAGTACGGAGTGGTTCCTATGGCTGCCATTACGTGCCACGACGAAGCGGCCTAGACAGCCGTTAAATTTCACGGCCCTCGGCACGCACGGCGCGTCGGGATGCGTCGGGATGCGCCTCGGCGATAGCCGCCGCATGCGGCCAGATATGGCTTATCGTCAGACATCGCACCCGGGTAGCGCTATCTACAGCCCTAGCCCTAGCTTACACCCTGCACTCCCACGTGATGCGGCTTATCCGCCCGCCACAGAGTGGGCTTATCTCAAACCCCAGCCCTGGAAACACAGGCCGGGTAGCCCTCCCGAGGGCCTGGACGCTGATTTACCCGTTTAGTCAACACACACCCACACACATCATCGGAAGTACCAGAGATGACACTTCCAGCGGTTCGTGTGCCCGCTGTGAAGCAGGCCACGGCAACAGTGATCTTCATGCACGGCCTAGGCGATAACGGGAGCGGCTGGCGGTTCCTCGCGGACGAGGCACGTCGGGCAAAGCGGTTAGAGCACGTCGACTTCATATTCCCCGAGGCACCCGAACAGCCCGTCACATTGAACTTTGGCATGCGGATGCCGAGCTGGTACGACATCAGGTCGCTCAACCGGGTCCAGGACTCTGAAGACGACGAGGGCGTCCTGGAAAGCGTCGGCCGTCTGCAGTCCTTTATCGATGAGCAGAAGCAAAAGGGCATCCCTGCAAACCGCATAGTCATTGGTGGCTTCTCGCAGGGCTGCGCTATCGGTGTCGCCACAAGTTTCGTCACCAAGGACAAAGTCGCCGGTGTTGTCGGCCTGTCGGGATACATTCCCATCCGCAACAAAATCGCTGAGATCAACACCGGCGTCAACCGCGACACGCCTTACTTCCTTGCCCACGGAACACACGACAACGTCGTACAGTTCGCCAACGGCAAGGCGTCACGCGACTTTATCGTAAACACATTGAAATGCGCCAACGTCGAATGGCACGAGTACCCTGGCCTGACACACTCCGCTGATCCTCAAGAAATCAGCGATCTGTTCGCCTTCCTCGACAACGTCATTCCCTCGCAATGACTGTACAGTAATGTATAACTTATGTGTCTAGTACCTATGCCACCGGGCCCTCTGACCGAGAACGCTCGGCTGATTTGCTGCGCCCAAGAGACCGTGACCGGTCGAGGAATTTCGAAACTTGGCTCTTGAGTGGTGGGCCCTCACTTCCTTGCCTTGCCGGTCGAGCAGCTAGTTTGCGACGCTTTGGGGTAAGCGAGCGCTGTATCTCGTCCTCTCCTGCAGGAGCCGGCGATGTGGAGGCCGAATTGTACCCTGAGCTCCCCGATGCAACCCCGGAGCTGTAGTTGCCTCTAGCACGCGCATTTCTGCCGCTCAGGCACCGCTCCAAGTGCGCTGCGAATCGAGAACCTGCCACCTTCCGGCTGCAGTTCTGGCATTGGAAATACCTTGTGTCGGTTGATTTCTCGTTCCCATATATGTCTCGTCCTGGTAATTGCACAAATCTGACTCTTTCCGTGATGTCCTGTGCCTTTGAGTCCGCTCCCGCCTTGCCCTTGACCGGTGGAGCTATCGCTTGGGTTTTCGCTGTGCCGTATTGTTCCCTTAGCCTGAGCTCGTTTTCATACGCTTGCAAACACACTTCAGACGCCAGGGGTCGTAGAAGATCATCCAGTATGACGGCCGCCAGCTCGGCTATTGTGAATTCCGCCGTACCGTTGCTCCTACTTGTCATGAAGTGTGGTGATGAGGTCTCAGACTCGGCCGCGCAGTGTACGATAGTCCGCATTCGGTAGATAAGATAAGCCCTAGTGTCCTTGGTCACGTGACATCTCAGTCGTCCTATGAAACGGTCAACTGTCTCGAACTGGCCCTTCCACGAACCGTCTCTAAACCATGCGGAGATTCATTTGATACAATTCTAGTAGTACACTGCAATCATCGTCCATCGCTTCATTGTTTCGGAGACCAGCTGCCCTTCATCGCGCTGGCTTCCACCGCGAGCCGTCTGTTCACCTCGTCCTTGCGAGCCTTGAATGACTGCAAGTAGCCCCACACAGGCGTGATATCTGCTGATAGGAATTTGCCGTACAGCTCCTCCTCATCTCGTTTGAGATTTTCATACTTTGTGATGAGGTTCTCTATGGTTCTGTCCGGCTGCTTCACATCGAGCTTAGTCTCCTCTCGCATTTTTTGACGGATCATCTGCCAAAAATGCGACTTTGCGGGCATCTGTTTGCTGCAAAATAGCTGGCAGTTCTCTGACACCAGCTTGGCCAGGTGCAGCACAGTGCTCTCCGTGAGGCGCGTGCGGTGGAACGGTGGCGACACCGTCCAGCTCGTCTTCTTACTGCGAGACGGCGCTGCCGCTGGCGGCTGGCTTGGACCTCCCACGCCATGCCGCGGCGGGGTACGCGGTCGCGATCGCTTTGCTCCCTCCTGGCCTTTTATGCCATACCATGTCCCAGGCGGGGCAGGCTGCTCTACGCTGCTTATTGCAGCAGGCGGGGGCGGAGGCGGAAGCTGTCCATGCATCAGCGGTTTGGTGTGGACAGTTGCGCCTGTGCCGCTCATGCTTGTCGCTTTTCGTTTCTTGCCATGGCTCATCGGACCATACAGTCGTTCGTAATGCAGCTCGTAGGGGTTAACGAAGTAAGTGCCACTATCGACAGAAAGCGCGTGGCCGTGCTGAGGACCGGGGCCCGCCTCTTGCCGCGAGTAAATCTGGGCAGGCGGCGCCAGTCCAGCCGGTGGCGGTGGTGGCGGCTGCGCGTGCGGGGCGTGGACCATCTGAACCGGTGGCTGGTACGCGTAGCCGTAGCCAGGGTATTGAACGTACTGACCCGGCGGCGGTGGTGGCGCTGGCGCTGGCTGAACAGGCACTGCGGGAGGCGGCCCGTACGGTGCGCGTTGTGGCGAAATCGGGCGAGGAGCAGGTGGCACTCCTGGTGGGAGGGGAGGATGTACCATATATCTGTGAGACGACTCCATTCTGCTTCGCGGGCTCTCTGGCCGTTCCTCGACGGGCTTCGGGTCGGGGCGTTGGAGATAAGAACCGGGGTGCAGGTAAACGGTGTCCCTGTATGGCGCACCCTGACGGCTTCTGGACCGGTGCGCCGAGGCCGTGCCCGGATATGTGTGCTCGGTTGATGTGGTTTCACTGCCAGTAGTTTGGGATGCCGACAGCGACGATGGCGGCGGCGGTGGCGGTGGCGGCGGCGGGGCCCAATACGGGCCCGCGGGCACAGCCTGTGGCGGGTGAGCGTGCGGTCCAGTCCTAGGGTCGCCGCTCGGCGGGAACGAGTACTGCTGGAAGGAAGGGGGCGCCCCCGCCGGCGGCGGCGGATAGTAGTGGGCGTGGGGCTGGTAGTAGTAGTGGCCCGGAGGTGGCTGCTGCGTCGTGTAGGCAGGGTGGCCAGCGGGATGCAGTGGGGGCTTGCCAGGCTCGAGAGGCTGCTGGGGCCGTGCGGGCAGGGCCTGGGGCGGCCAGTAGCCGTGGCTGGTGAGGGGAGAGCTCGTGGAGTCGCCGGAGACGGTCCTGCTGTGGATGCTGGCGCCGACGGCGGGCGCAGAGCTGGCCGAGTGCGGGGAGGAGCCAGTGTAGGCTACGAGGGCAGGTCGTTGCAGCACGGGCGTTAGCCTGGTGTCTGGGTGGACGGGGCTCGGGGGGCGAGAGACGAGACGGGGGACAACAGGCCTCGGTGGCGAGGGCTGGGGTGGCGGGCCAAAGGTGGTGGGGTCGGTGAGAAGCGATTGGAGCGAGGGGAGTTTTGTGCGCTTGGAGGCCGGGCTGGAGGGGCGGTCCGAAAGGCGGTGCGAAACGGAGGGCGCAGAGGGCTCGACGGCGGGGCTGATGCTGCTCCTAGCCAGGTCGGGCTTGCAAGGCATTGCCTGGGAGGCTGTTTGGAGTGGTTGCAGAGGTCGACGGACGGGCCAGGCCCCGGTAGGTCGGGCTAGTTCCGTCGGACGGGACGCAGGTACTGTCGCCCTGTCTCAGGCCCGTTTCGACGAGCGGCATGGGCGGCCTCGGGGGGAGTGATAAAGGCAGAGGCCGTGGAGCCAGAGGCATGTCGCAGTAGGGCAGGGCTCCCTGGCGGGGGCCAAGGCAAGTTTGGCCGGCAAAACAATGCGAGGCTTGCCGTCATGTTTCAAATTGGCGTGCCGTTTGTGGCGGCCTGCTTAAGCGAATGCGCCTTGCCCACATAGACACCAGCCCTTGCCTCCCCGGTGCCTGCATCCACACATGATGTTGGTGACAGCCTGCGTTTTTTGAAACGGCCGTTGCATATCGGGCACTGCATCGTGAAAAATCGACGACGAGGTGGCAGCACGGTTGCAACAGAAGCCTCCGCCACCCAATTTAGCGTACGTCTCAGCCCGGCCGCTCTCTCACACACCTGCGCCGTCCGTCCGTGCCTGCTTTCCCCGGCCGCCGCTCATTTCGCGCCTCGGCTCCCCGTGCTCGGCCCTACCCCCGCTCGCCCCGCCTCCCCCGCCACGGTTGCTGCCTTCTGCGGCCTGTCGCAAGAATCACACCATATCGCAGCCAGCCGCAGCCACTATTTTCTGCCCGTGCCCGTTCCTGGCCGCCCACCTTGCCCAGTGCCCACCTTCGTGTCCTGCGTCCGTCCCGCTGCTTCTGTGATGGACTCCCTCCCCGACCTCAGCGAGGAGCAGCAGGACTGGCGCTTCCTCGCCGCCGCCTCGGCCGGCAAGGCCCTGCCAAAGCGCGGCGAGAAGGACTTTGAGCCCGACGGCACCCGCGTCCAGAGCCACAACCTCGACGAGTCCCGCGACGCCATGTTCGCCGCCCTCGCCTGGGCCCGTCCCGTCCCCTCACTCGCCGACCCCAAGCACTCGCTCTGCGAGTGGCACGCCGACCGCGGCGTCGGCCTCGTGCTGCAGCAGCGCGGCAAGCACTTTGCCAGCATGGGCAGGGCAGATTCGCGCGCCCGCGTCTGGCTGCTCCCCGAAGAGGTCGTCTATCTCGTCGAGCGCGGCTCCATGTTCTGTTTCGACACCGCCGGCCGCCCCATGGACCTCCAGCGCGTCTACTCGGCCGCCATCCGCACCGACCGCGACCTCGAGCGCTTGCAAGTGTACTGCTACCTCAAGCGCATGGGCTACCTCATCCAGCGAGCGCCGTCCTATCACGGCGGCTACCTGGACCTCTCCCCGTGTGCTCCGCCCTCCCGGTTCCTCGGCGTCCTGACCGCCGCCCAGGACCTGCTCGACACCTCGTCGCTGGCAAAGCTTTTCCGGCAGACCCTGTGCTCCTGTTCCGTTTGGACGCGTGGTGTTTTCGCGGCTGGCGCGGTGACACTGCCCATTCAGAACTCGACGAGGGTGTCTCGGTCCTATCCCGACGTGTTTCGCGCCCTTCAGGTCGTGCCCTTTCACCGACCGCGCGACTCGTCCGACTGTCCGCCCCAGACGCCTTACTCAGTGTGCTTCAACGTCTGGAAGCCCGCGCCGGGCTTCAAAAAGTCTGCCCCAGGGCCGCCCGATTTCAGAGTGGTAGTAGCCAACGCTCGCACCGATCGGATGCCAACTCGGCGCGAGCTAGCTGCCCTCCTGGACTCCGTCCCCATAGACGAAGCTGTGGCCAAAAAACAGCAGACGCACAGGCTCAAAGACGGCTGGCGCAGCGTGGTTCTGGCAGTCGTGGATAACGGCGTCATATCCTTCATGCGCGTAGGAGACTCCGCCTTTGGGCTCGAGGAAGTCTTCTATGTGCCAAAAAAGGGACGGACCGGTGGCAAGCAAAAGGGCGGCAAGTACTCAGGTCGGCCGCGCAAAGCACCGCCCTCAGCAGCTCTCACGGAAACTAAGGAAGCGTGTAGCGCTAAGGGATGACCGGCCCGCCACCAGTACGTGTAGACTAATCACAACGCAAGCAAACTTCCTTGAGCGCAAGGGAGCTCCACTGGTGTCTGACCATCACATGGAGTTGCGTCACAATCGTGGCCAGTTGTCGTGTCCACCCAAGGAGCTGCCCACCATGGCCCGTCTTTGTGTCCGCCCACGGAGCTGCATTCCATGGCCCGACTTCATGCCCGCCCACCGAGCTGTGGGAGTCGAGTAGCATAGTGCATTCAAATGAGCTATACAAAGAGGGTTCTCTCGGCTAGGTCATGATCCGCTCCGGTTCGTCAAAGCAGTCCGTGTTACAGGCCACCGCTCCGTGCAACCTGAGGAATGCTGCAAGTGCACACCAGTGTAACGCTGACGTCAAAGACAGTGGAGCGGTATGCGAACATAGACTGAGCACAACCAGCCCCAATATTAATATAGCTATCGGTAATGCACGACTCTTAATCTCTCTCGGGATGCCAGAGTCAATGGAAACCAGACCATTGTGTGCCTTGGCCCTGGTTAGCTGGTTTCTGCTGGTCGGGAGGTCCGTACAGCGAGGGGTCCCAAGCCGACGGGATGCCATACGGGCCCGCGTTGTATTGCGGCGGCTGCTCCGGTGGGGCGGACAGACCACCGTGATTGCTGACCTGCGGACTACCAAAGCCACCCTGCGCTGCATTGTAGTTTGAATAGGACGGCTGCCGGGATTGCACCGGCGAGTAGCGTGTGCCTGAATGGGGGTCGCCCTTTGGCGGAAGAGACGGAGGTGCGCCAGGCGTCGCAGCTGGACTCGACCCAATTCTCATGGACCCAAACTGAGAGCTCACGGAGTCAACGTTTGAAGTGTATCTGTTTGCAGCGCTGGCCACACCTGGATTCCTATTCTGCGCATCGCCCCGCACCCGGCTGATGATACTAAGTCCCTCATCCTTGCGGTTTTTGATAAACGCTTCAGTGTTGCTCATTACAGAATGAGCGTACTCGTAGAGATCCTTGTAAAACTGATCAGCGTCAAGCTGTTTCTGGCGGGTTTGCCTCCACACGTTGTAAGCTCGTTCCATGCGGTCTACAAATCTCCGCTGCCCACGATCACGTTCTCTTCTCTGCGAGGTGTGCCGTTTGACTGCTGAATGCTCCAGCACTTTCCGCCACGTGGCTGTGAGGCCCTCCAAATACTCCTTTTGGCGTACATAAGTTGCCGTCAGCCGTCGCTGGAATGGCTGAAACTTCTCGAGACCCTCCTCAAAAATCTCCTCCACCGGTTTGATGCGCTTCTGGTACATGAGCACGCTGGAAATATCGTCATTATGGACCTCTTGCTTGAAAGTCTGGTACTCAAGTTGTCGTTCCTTCTTGATCTTGTTGAGTTTCGACATGTAGTCTTCGGCCTGGGCCATGAGCGTCTCAATTTGTTTGATATCGTCTCCGTCATTAGTCTCCAAGTCGATAAGGCTTTCACTAGGCTTCGCTGACGAAGGAGTTGACTCGGAAGCTTTAGGCACAACGGCCTTCCAAGCGTCACTAAGTTGTGAGCTGTGTGGCCCTCCTTCTAGCAACTTCAGGTCTTGTTGGACGGGTTGAAGAGCATCGGCAGATGCTCGATCAAGCTCGGCACCCTTCTGGAGATTAGACTTGATCATACCGACCTGCTCAAACAGACCACGGTTAACAGTTTCACTGGGCACTTGCGTCCAACGCTCTCCCAGTTGATCCCGCATTTTCTGACATTCGTTTTGCTCCATCCACAACTTCTGCTCCACATTTCGAACGAGCTCCTCAATACGTGAGCGCTGGGCAGTAATATTTGTCGTGCTGCCGCTTCGCTCTTGACTGACATCATAGGCCATCTGAACTACTTTAGGATCGAGACCTTCTTCCTCAGAATCAGAGTCCTCGCCACGAATGCGTGCTCTGAGCATGTTTCGTATGGGAATAAATGCGGCCGGGAGATCAAGAAAATCGAGCGCTGATGCGAGCTTCTCATCCTCAACTTCAACCTTCTCGCCGACGGACCGCAGCAGTGTGTCCTTGCGGTCAGAGTAAAGCGATGCCTGTTCATGGACGTCAATTGGGATGAGATCTTTCAGGATAATGTGGGCTGATGGCTCGACAGAATCGTCGAACGGAGTCGGCTTTGCAAACTGCTTTGCTGGTATCTCCTCAAGCGTGACAGTCGGGGGAACGAGGTCATGGTAGATGAAGTTGTTGTCCTTGTCCAAGCCATCCATCTTTAGCTTCAGCGCGTCAGAGTACGCAAGGTAAACAGTGCCAAACTCGGCGTACGCAGCGGGAGTGGGCAGCTTTCGGAGATCTTGAAGCGATGCAATGGCGAGAGTCAGGTGACTGATGGCCTTCCCATATTTGCTTTCCTTTTCCAGGGCCTGCGACTGAAAATCGTGGGCCACAGCCAGGAAGAAGTGGTGTTTGACCTTAGCATAGATCTCCCAGCTCTGATCGCCCCACGCGTGCTTAGCGTGAACGGCCGCCAGACCCTCTGCTGCACCGTGATAAAGGTTGCTGGCTTCCTTTGCCAGCTTCGCGATTGTCTCTGGTTTCATAGCATCGGCGTGCGCCTTGTTGACCAGCGCATCTTGAGCCTGTGCCAGCATGAGCTTTTCAAGGGCCTTCAATGTTTCCTGGTAGAGATCGACGCTAGGGGGATAGACAAATCGCTCTCTCATGTACTGGTGGATGCCGGCTGCAGCCTGAAATGCCTTGTAGGCAGTCTTCGCGTCGGTGGCGTCCGCGCCAATATGACTGTGGATCGCGGCGAGGTTGTACAGAAGGCATGCCTTTTCATAATCGAGCGACCACTGAGTTGTGCGGGCGTGGGAGTAGGCATCAGTCCAGGAGAAAGAAACCCGACATGCTGTCTCGTTCACCTTCACCTTGAGACCGAGTGGCCTCAATTGGGCGTAGTAGCGTGCCACAATTTCGCCTCCCGTGGCGTCCAGCGATGCTCCAGGGATGTCCTGTCTGAGCCGGTTCAGCGTCCGAATGTCCGACTGGAAATCATCAGAGTTGCCGTACGTTCGATCAATGTAGTTGGTCAGCGGGCCGATCCAGTCCACCTCCTCCGTAGTCTTCACCGGAAGCCGTACGAATGGCGTCGGCTTGAGCGACATGTTGCCGTTGGTCTCAGTATCCGATATGCTGTTGCCCGAGACGCAGCTTGGCCGGGGCTGGTCACGTAAGTGTCGAGTTCCATATTACGTCAGCTGGTATTGGGTAAGCGAGGAGCGGGGGCCTTACGTAAGCGTCAGTCGCCGCATTACCTCAGAGGCGACGGTTAACCACTGGAAGAAGGCAGCGGGAAGGCCACCAGTTGGACCACCACCATCACAAGGCAATGGAGGCTCTGCAGAAGGAGTACGCACGCCTGGCGAAGGGCGGTCGCCTAGACCGATGCGAGGAGGAAATCGGCGCCCTTGTCAGGGAGCTCGAAGCAGCCCGGGAACAGATGAAGGCGCTGGTGGAGGCCGGAGAATCAGGGCCGCAGGTCCAGCAGGTCATGGCTGGCCTCAAAAAGAACATAGATGCCACGGCGACTAAGCTGACATCTTTACAGAAAGACGTGTACGCAGCGGTCAACAAGTTTGGCAAAGCGCTGGACAAAACCTTCAAGGCAAACAGCGCGACTAGCTTCGTACCCAAGACCTTGCCGGACGGCTCGGATTCTCTTCTGGACAAGACTATCACAATGCACCTCGTGCGTAGCGGCCAGTTCGACGTGGCGCAGCGTCTCATTCGAGAGTCTAATGCCGAGGTCGCAGAGTCGCTGCTTGAGCAGTTCGCTGAGATGTATCAGATTCTTGAGGAGCTGAGGAAGGGCAACACTGGTCCAGTAATTGCCTGGGCCGCACGCCACCGTGCTCTCCTGCTCGCCAAAGGGTCAAATTTGGAATTCAATCTGCACAAGCTGGGCTTTGTTCGGCTTCTCCGAGAGCGTCCGTCCGCCGCTGACGCTCTCCAATACGCACGAGCGAACTTCTCAGTGTTTGGAGAGCGGTATTTCGTGGAAGTGTCAAAGCTGATGAACGCGATGCTGTATCGTGACAACCTTGACAAGAGCCCGTACGCGCAATTGGTGCTCTCCCCGACCTATTCAGAGGTGGCGTATCAGTTCTCTTCCGAGTTCTGTTCGCTTATGGGTCTGAGCCCTGAGTCACCGCTCCAACTAGCGGTCACAGCTGGTGCCATCTCGCTGCCAATCCTTACAAAGATCGGCGCACTCATGAAGACGAAACGAACTGAATGGACGACGCAAGATGAACTGCCAGTGGAGATCGACCTCCCACCATCGCTGCAGTTTCACTCGGTGTTTGTATGCCCTGTCTCCAAGGAGCAGACCACTGACGACAATCCGCCTATGATGATGCCTTGCGGGCACATAGTGTCGCGCCTGTCGCTCGAAAGCCTGGGACGCAACAACCCGGCATTCAAGTTCAAGTGTCCCTACTGTCCCAACGAGAGCACGTCGGCGCAGGCCCAACGGGTTTACTTTTAACGGCCATGTCCTTATTTATTACGACCTTAATGACTGATGCTACAAATACATTATGTTTTCTAGGCGTCGAGGTAGTCTGCAGCGACGAGCAGCTCCAGGGCCATTTCGGGCGGGATGTCAAAGTCTGGGACATCTGCCTGGTTTTGATACTTCATGTTGTAGTACAAGTATTCGCATACTTTCTCGAGCAGGACTGCGTTGATCTGGGGAAGGCTGACGCGGTTTTGCAATGCCTCGACGAAACTGGCACCGTCGGCCAGCATCCGCCGCAGCGTGCCAGACACCATGGCCGCCTCGCGCGTCACAACGAACTCATAACCGTCGGAAGACACTAGCGTCACGTACTTTGCCTCGCTCATGCCGCGTCGTTGAAGCGGGTCACGAACCTGTTGGCAGGTCATAGGCCCATGACATGGTCAGGTTGTGAGCCCATCAGACAGGTCATGAGCTGATCTTCATTACCGGTTGTGAGCCCAGGGAGTGGTCGTCAACGGCGGCGGAAGATGGTGTCGAACCCTGCTCTCCTATGGGAGCGCCTCGGCGACCGCTACTTTCGCACCGCCGAGGGCTACGCCCTGGCGTGGGACCTGGATCTCGAGGATCACATCGTGGCGCTGGCTCCGCTTGGAGGGGCAATTGCAGTGGCACGAAATGAGTCCCGTTTACGCGAATACAAGGACGTCAGACAGACAGGCGTGTCTATATATTCTGCTGCCGGTGAGCTCCTTCGACGTGTTCCGTGGGACAATGGCAAAATTCGTGGCCTTGGCTGGACCGCCAACGAGCATTTGGTCATTGTTTCTGACGACGGGAATGCTAGATATTACACCGACTTGGAGGGCAACTTCAGGCAGTTCAGTTTAGGAAGGGAGTCGGAGCAAGCCGGTGTCGTCGAGTGCAAATTCTGGGACTACGGATTTGTCGCCTTGCTCTCCAATAATCGGTTTGTCTACGTCACAGACTATGAATCACCCCACCCTCGCTCTCTCGCACCCCTCGCGGCAGCGGATAAAGGCTCTTCGACTGCCGTTCACGGCTGGGCAGTTGCGCCGCCAACGGCCACATCTCTTAACAAGCACGTGGAGGTAGTTGTGTCGCTCAGCAAGGGCATATACACGCTGGATGCTTCGGAGTGCGTCGCAAAACCATTGGGTTTGCTGAACAGTGGTGCGCAACCTACAACGCCGTCAACATATGATCTCGTCTCCGTTGCTCCCAGTGGCGAGTCCGTTGCGCTCCACTGCCGTTCTACCGGTCGTGTAACCACATGGTCGGCCGACTTCGAGCGAAAACTAGGAGAGCACGCTCTTGGCACCGATGTTGTACCTCGGGAACTCGTGTGGTGTGGTAACGATGCGATTTGCGCTCTATACACAGACGAAATAGTGCTCATCGATCCGCTTGCAAAGGCAGACAGAGTGGGCAAAAGTTCGTCGTCTCTCAGTCTTCTCTACGATGGTTATTTATATGCTCGGACCGAGTGTGATGGCATGCGCGTTGTGTCGAACGCTCGCCACGACTTCGTCTCCATGGTGCCTAACGTTACGCGAGACATTTTCCTGATCGGGAGCACCGACCCTGCCGCGATCCTCGTGGACGCCATTGAGCAGCTGGAACGGAGGTCCCCGAAAGCGGATGAGAACCTGCAAATCATTGGGCCGTCAAGACTCGAGGAGGCTGTTGATAGCTGCATCGAGGCAGCTTCACATGAGTGGGATAAGTACTGGCAAAAACGACTGCTTCGGGCGGCTTCCTTCGGCAAGAGCGCGCTCGATCTTTACGACAGCAGTCGTTTCGTCCGCACTTGTGACTATTTGCGAGTTCTGAATGCTGTGCGATCGAGTGATGTCGGGCTGCTGACGAGTTTCCGCCAATTATCAGATCACGGGCCAGAATTGCTCCTGGACCGCTTGCTACTCCGGCGGATGCATGCTCTGGCGTTTAAGGTGTCGGAGTTTTTGGGCCTTCACACAGACAAAGTGTATGTACACTGGGCGTGTGCAAAACTGCGTGCGTCTGGGGGAGAGACTGACGACGAGGTATGTCGCACTATTGTGGGGCGCCTCTCGGCGCGGCGCGGTATGTCGTTTGAAGCAATTGCTCGCGTCGCAGTCGACGAAGGCAGGCCAGCTCTCGCGATTCGGCTTATCGATCATGAACCCAGACCAGAGAAGCAAGTTCCGCTGCTCTTGGCAATGGAGGAGGATGATGCAGCACTTGTGAAAACTGTAGAAGCCCGCAACGCTGATCTAATGCTTTACGTCCTCCTTCGCCTTCAGCGGAAGTACTCAATGGCACAGTTCTTCCGTTTGCTGAATGACAAGCCAGCGGCCACAGCCGCGTTCGAGGCGCTATGCCGGGATACGGACCCTACACAACTCCGAGATTTTTACTATCAAGATGATCGCGTGGTAGCGACTGCGAACATGGATCTCTCGAAGGCAGAGCGCGAGAGCGCCGTAGACGCAAAGCTGGACACACTGAAAGAAGCAGCGGAGCTTTACCATCAGCAGCGTGACAGTGCGTTTGAGGCCAAGGCCGTAGAAGATCAGCGGCGTTTGCTTCTTCTCCAAGACAAATACGAGCGGGACTACGAGCGGAGCTTTCTAGGCCTTTCAGTCAGCGATACTATTGCAACCCTGCTCTCGATGGCACAGAATACGCAGGCGAACAGAGTGCGTGATGATTTCAAAGTTCCAGAACGACGCTTCTGGTGGATCAAGCTGCAAACTCTGGTCGGAAGGCGTGACTGGGACGGTCTCCTTGCGTTTGCAAAATCGAAAAAGAGTCCCATAGGCTACGAGCCATTTTTCTATGAAGTCCTCAAGGCAGGAAGCAAGAAGCAAGCAGCTCAGTATGTATCATTCTGCTCTGCATTACCGCACAAGAAGCGGATAGACATGTATCTAGAAGTGGATGACGTACGGTCAGCAGCAGAAGAGGCGTTCAAGGCCAAGGATAAGGACGCATTAGAGGGTCTGAAGGAAAGCGCTACAGCTGTGCAGAGGGAAGAAATTTCCCGGCTGATAGATCAGCTCAAACGACGGTAGCCACAAGCCAGGGCAATAAATATTAATGTACAGATGATTCGTGATTCATGAGTTGCGCCGGGAGCCCCAGTCATTGATTTCGATATTGTCGTCCCCCGCGGATTATGGACTCCGTTGTTGCTCCTTCGCCAGTGAGGTAGCCTGGTATTGCGTCAGGATCCACTACGTCGGATTCGGCAGCTAGCTTGAATAAGCCAGCGAAGACGTCTGTGCCCTCCAATCGCATGGTCACTTCAGGTACGAATGCGCTGTCATCCTGATTTGGCTCCTGAAGTTTGAACTCGACCATATTGAGAGGAACTCGGCTGGCATAGGAGGCTACAAATTCTTCCAGTGGTGGTGCCGCCGGCAAGTCAGCTCCAGTGAATCGTAAGCAGGCGGTCCTCGCCTGCCTTACACGCGGCGACTTGGACGGCTCCTCCATTGCTTCATCCCGACGTCGAACATCCAGCGGACTAGGATCCACCAAATTGTCAGCATACTGCTGCCATGCCCCAAGTGACCGGGCAAGACGCGAGTTCCCTTGAAGCAAAGATATGGCTGCAAGAGATTTCACCGGTAGTTCCGTATTCGGCTCAATTCGCACGGGTACACGCCCCGTCGACAGGGCAGATTCCAGAGCCTGGAAGACGGCCCGATGGTATGTGGTATCACCCGTGGAGTGAATGACATATGGAGTACTCGGTGCCAGGCAGCAGTAGATCGGTTTCTTGGCGGTCACTGCCGAACTGAAACGTGGCGCCTTCGAAACATCAAGAATTTGTGTCCGTAGAACAATCAATGGCAGCGTTGGATGTTGGCACATGTAGACATGGTGGCGGGGAAACATGGATCTCAGCGATGCTCTCAGGGCGCTGACAATTGCATCAGGTGTAGTCTGAGGTCCGACGGGAACGTGCAGTCGATCAGCGCTGATGATACTGCTCCATTTCCATTGATGTGTGACAGCGTTGTCGAATAGCAAACGGCAGTCGAGATGCGCAATTTGCGCCATTGACAGGCCCTCCGCCCAGTGGTCCTCTCGGATTTTCTGTACCAGCAGCCGCTTGCTGCCATTCTGAAGGTCCGGCGAGTGGTATTCCTCCCTCAGAAACTGCACAATTTCGTCCCTGGTGTGCTCGGGGTTCTCGTTTACCAGGTCTTCAATGAGGTCATTTGGCCGCGTCCTTGGTTCGCGAAGCCATTTGTCGGCCAGGTCCAGCAATGCTGCCCTATTGAGTTTGCTCAAGAGCTTTACATAGTGATCTGAGGTTGGCCGGTGCAGGAAGTCGGGGCTGGTGGCGGCCATCGCAGCTCATTGTCGTCCCTGTGGTACCCCCGTGTGCGGCTCACATGCTGTGTCCCAAAACAGTAAATGAAAACAAACACGTATCAGTGCACAGCGATGGGGCTCGTACAAAAAAGACAATGTTTGCGCTGATACTATGCTCGTACACCAATTGACCACTACCCTTGGGCGTCCCATTCGTGAAACTTACAACGACGCATTCCCTTACTGCCTACGGTCCCCGACGGCCATTCGGAAACGTAGATAACCGGCTGGAGGCACTCAAGGAGGCTGATTGAAGCGAGACGAATGTGTACAAAACCAAAAATATTAACCAAACCGGGAATAAGTCTCTAGATATGCTGCCTTGAAGTCGAATCCGTCGAGCATTTCCACTAGCCCGTCATTGTAATCTGCATATGTCTCCCTTTCACCTACATCCCCTCCATCGGCTCCCTTTCTTTGATGATTCGCAGAAGACTGCTGTTTTTCAAACGCCTGCGCGGACATCTCATGCACTTTCCAACAGCTCTCGGCCCCCTGCACTTTCAAAGTACTTTCCAGATCGAGTGCTTCCGAAGTAGGCTCTAGTTGGGGTGCTGCAGTAGATATCACTTCAGTCCGGTGATGTTTTGTGGAGGTGTCTTCCTCATGTAGTATGCGCTGCTTCTCCTCGTCGTTATGACTGTTCTCAGTTTCATCTGCGAGAGCTGTCAAAAGCCCTTCGTCCTCAAGCTGCGACACTGTCAGGCAGGCAGTTTCTGTATTCGCCAGATCAGACCTGCGCTCCGGAACAGGCCTGAAGGTTCCGGTGCTTGCTTTCTGCTCAGGCGCCGTTAGTCCCTGTGCCACATCAATACAGTCCTCAGAATTCTCGCCCCCAGTGGTTCCGAATATGTTCTCTTGCGTTTCCATACATTCAACCAGGTCTGTCTCGGCATTGGATTTGCCATCTTCCTTGAAGCAAAAGTTCAAACCAAGACCATTGATCAATTCAATGTTACCTGGAGATGCCTGCGCGGTAGTATGCGATAACCTCCCGTCAGAAACGCCCCCAGTTGTCATGCCTCGTTCATTCGAAACCCCAACATGTTGTAGCGCTGTCTCAGGCGTACATTCGCTGCCTGTGCTTGGGCTGATTGTCAGCCAGGGTGCTTCGTGAGTTGCGTTACTGATGTCATTGCCAAGTCCCTTCAACCATATCTCCAGATTCGGGTCGCTGTAGTTCATGGGAAGTGAATCTAGCAACTCGGCTGTGGGCACATCATGCAGTTTTGGTGCGCTAAGATCTTGAAGAACCATGTCACCAGAAGGAACACTAAGGAAGCCCGATTCTTGGACCGAAGCAGCTGTTCTTAACTGTGTGTTTTGTATTTTTTTGAATTCCACAGGACTCCGTGTCGACGTATCCTCAATCATCCCCGTCGTAGAAGAACTTGGTGAATGGCAGTCACTGCGACACCCTTTACCTGCGCTGATCAGACTACCAGTTGGTGATATTGTTCCCGGAGTCGGCATTGCAAGAGCCAATTGTGGCTTCTGATGTTGGCGTTTGCAGGGGGAAGACGTTGTGCCTTCAGCGTCGGCCTCCGCTCTCCGCTTCCTTGGCTTGGGCAGTGGTTCTTCGCCCCAGGCCCGTTTCACATCTAAATAAATGGCTCTTGCCGCTCGCTGTTTAGTGGAAATTTCGCTTTCGTGCAGATAGAGATGGCGAAACCACGATCTCCATGGTGCGCTTTTGCTGCCCAGAGTTTGGTACAAATTGCAAGCGGGGCACAGTCCTGTGATGCTGTCACCGCTAAGGTCGTAGGCTTTTGGGATCACGTATGGCCCTCGCGATCTTTGTGATAGGCCATGAACACACCCCATATGATAGGTGTAGTCCTGATTGCCCTTGGTGCGCCATTCACGACACCACCCACACCAGCCTTTGTTGGCCTTTTCGTTGCCATTTGGATCCTTCAAAGTGTATTCACAGTCGTAATAGTTTACCACAGCCGAATAGAGCATCTGCCAGTCTCCGATTTCGTCGCGACTCGGTGGAAAACGCTTGTGCTCCCTTTGGTGTGGCTTTGGATATAGAGCAGCGATTTCACAACGATTTCCCGTATGGACGATTGGCGCACTATTGAACTGTTTAGCGTCGAACGGTAAAGTCAGCGGAGGGTTTGATGTATAAAACTGACACCTGAGTTCCTGCTTTTGGTCTGTAACCAGAACAAGCTCATAGCCAGATGGTGATGGGATAGAAATTACGTTGAAGTACTGAGCAGCCTTTATCGGCCCTCCAGTGGTTGCATTCACAAAGTCGTACAGCAACAAGCCAGACACACGAAGCTTTAGTTGCAGTGTGATAGTGAGAAGTCTATTGCGCCACTTCAGTGCCTCGTTGCTGATACGCCACCTTAAGGCATCGTTGTCCACACTATTTGACCCTCGATACTCGCGAGCGAGAAAGATAAGCACGCCTGCCACTTGAGGACCGGTGAGTTCAGATTTGGCGGGGCAGGATTTTAGTATTTCAGCCCCTGCATCCGGAGAGCACTTCCATGGTTCTAGCGTCTCATTTAGGGCCAATGCGTGCTGACATATAACCGATTTTCTGCCTGTGAATGTCGATAGCACCTTTTCATAGGACCAGGTGGAGTATTGCGCCATGGCAAGGTCGTTGCAAAAGGGTTATCTGAAATTGAACCTCAAGTGGGGCAGTATATCTTCTCTCAGTCTCAAGTGATCCTCCGTGGGGTTCGACTGTCGTCAAGTTCAGTGGTGAAGTTGCTTCAGGCGAGCTTCTGACAGTCAGAAAATGTCTCTGAGACTGATATCACACTCCACGGCCTGGTACAATTGAGTCAAGACTCTGACAGAGGGATCCTTGACACCTTTATGGCTATGTTGTCGACAGTCTGGTGAACCTCATAAGAAAGCACATTTAGCAGAATGCGGAAGGTATGGTATGAGCCGAGGCAGGAAATGCGCACGGCTTTCCGCAATCGTCATTTCCCGCTTTGCCACCTGAATTCTTACATTTCATGGCGTCCGCGACGTATTATCCAATCTAGCCGGGAAGTTCTGCCATCCTACCCTCGGCCATACTCGCTCTGCCTTGTCGGTCTAGAATGACTTGGCGATGCGTAAAAGTTCGCACGCCTTTTACTGTGCATTTGATACTCGACCTTCAAGTTCTGTTTGACGACGGCAGGCGACTTTACATTCAGCACAGTGAAATTCTCACTGCTACGGAGAAGCTTACGGAGCTAGAGGATTCCTTAATGTGGACTGGTGGGAGTACGACTCTGCCTCGCGCATTGCCCAGGTGGCAATAAATGCGGTTGAGTTCGTGAAACCTGCCAGAGTTGGGGTGTGTAAGAGGAGTATGTGGCAAGTACAAGCCTCGCAGACTGCAATGTTTATTCCGTCGTGTGGCAAACAGAATCGGTGTAGTTCTGCCCAGATCTTTCAATTGACGATATCGACACAACGTGTTGGGACCTTCTCTACATAGCCGGGTCGTGATACGCGCTTTTTGTCTTACCAGACTGGTGAACTCACCGTTGTGGACGCACCTCGTCTCTCTAGCGTATCTAGCGGCCAGGTGGCAATATTACCGAATTTGTCATTCTTCCCAATATGGTTTATCTCACGCAGCACTCCGCTTATCTGCAGATTTCGCGGTCCCAATGGAAGAAACAAAAAAAAAAAAAAAAGGCATTGAGCTCGTCAATGCCATAAGGAGCTCACGAAGGATGCCCGGAGGACGAGAACGGACAGAAGGGGAGCCGGCTACAAACAGCTCACCCGTAGCGGGCGATGTGAAGGTGTCTGGAGTAACAGCAGCACCTACTAGCGTCCAAGACAAGAAATTAGAGCTGTTTGTCAGATCCATTCCCTTCTCAGCAACAAATGAAGAGCTTGGTGATTACTTCTCTAACGCTGCACCGGTCAGGCACGCTGTTATTGTTACCGACCCTACGACAAAGGAGTCGAAGGGGTTCGGCTTTGTCAGTTTCGCAGACCCCACAGACGCACAAACTGCTCTCACGTACGGCCGAAAGAACAAGTTTCAAGGCAGGTTGCTGAAATGTGAGTTTGCTC
The DNA here is from genome assembly GCA_030407195.1 of [Candida] tunisiensis. Lineage (NCBI taxonomy): Eukaryota > Fungi > Ascomycota > Dipodascomycetes > Dipodascales > [Candida] tunisiensis. The sequence continues at coordinate 52,891 of JANJPH010000004.1, forward strand.
GACCACGAGAACGGCGGGCTGGTGCTGCTGCTGCTGAGGCGCCTGAGACCCCTGTGGAGAAGCGGCGTCCGCGACTCATAGTTCGGAATCTCCCGTGGAGTGTACGGGACCCGAAGGACCTGGAGAAGATCTTTGCAAAGTACGGAACGGTTGTGGACGCCATCATACCGCGCGGCAAAGGGGGGAAAATGTCGGGTTTCGGTTTTGTGACTATGCGGAAAAAGGCGTCTGCAAAGGCTGCCATTGAAGGCTCTCGTGGCCTGAAAATCGGTGGACGGGAGGTTGCAGTGGACTTTGCGGTTGAGAAACAGAAGTGGCTTGAGAAGAGCACTGCCCTTGATGACAGTGATATGGAGTCGGACAGTGAAAGCCAGTCGGATAGCGAGGGAGAAGGCTCTGAAGACGGCATGGATGATCAAGAGGAGATCGAAGCTTCCGATGTCGCTGATTTATCAGAGGCTGATGACGAGAATAACTCGTCCGAAGTGGGCGAGTCGGAATCTGATGAATCTGCACTGGAGTCTGAAAATGAATCCGATCATACGCCACGGCGGAAAGGCGCTGACACTTCGCGGACAATATTCGTGCGGAATATTCCCTACGATGCAACGGAGGAGTCGCTTAAGGAGCACTTTGAGCAGTTCGGGCCAGTGCAATATGCTTTGCCAGTCATGGATCGGGCACTTAACCAGCCAAAGGGTACAGCATTCGTCGCGTTTCGCAGCGCTGATGACGCAGAAGCGTGCGTGCGAGATGCTCCAACTTTCACTGGCGGTTCTCAGCTTCTGCTTGCTGATGATGCGGACCCACGCTTTGTACTTGAAGGGCGGATATTGAGCGTGGCGCCGGCAGTGGAGCGCCAAACAGCCGACAAGCTGGCCAGCGCAAACGCAAAGAAGCGGGCCGAGCTTTTGGGCAAAGCGCCTGCTGAAAAGGATAAGCGTAACTTGTTCTTGTTGAACGAGGGTCGCGTTACTCCGGAGTCGAAACTGGCAGCTCTGCTCACTGCTGGCGATTTAGAGATCCGGCAAAAGTCCTACAACTTGCGCAAGAAGCAGCTTAAAGACAATCCCAGTCTCCACCTCTCGCTCACTCGTCTGGCAATCCGGAATCTTCCACGGGCGATGGGGGCGACTGCCCTCAAAGCTCTCGCGCGTAAAGCAGTGGTGGAGTTTGCCAAAGAGGCAAAAGAGGGCAAGCGACAACCACTGAGCAAGGAAGAGGTCCTGCGAAGTAGCAAGCACGCCCAGAATTTTGGTACAAAGTCTAAGAAGCACGGCGTTGTGAGGCAAGCTAAGGTGGAAATGGAGAAGAAGGGGTCTGGCGAATATGGCCGAAGTCGCGGGTATGGGTTTGTGGAGTATCGCGATCACCGTTCTGCATTGATGGGTCTGCGATGGCTAAATTGTCACCAGGTGACACTCTCAGAAATCCTGGAAGGAGTGCCCGAGGATGAGAAAAAGAATCTTGACATGTCAGACTCTCGCAAACGTCGTCTTGTTGTTGAGTTCGCCATTGAGAACGCGAAGGTAGTCCAGCGCAGACGTGAGCGCATGAATCGCGACAGGCAGCAAGTCAAGCGCAAACGGGAAGCGGACAACGCGCAGGACAAGGTGGATGAAGAAGCACCGCGAAAGAGGGTTAAAGTCGAGCTGACTGAGGAGGACAAAAAGCGGATCATAATCGGCCGAAAGCGAAAGGTGAAGAAGGGAAAAAAATAGATCTGTACAATAGATGCATGCCATGGTGCTATTTTAATGGTCGCGTGGCGGCCGACCTTGCAAAGCCATCGTGCGTTCAATCCAGCCGTCACCTCCTCCTTCTCGGGCGAGAATTTCCTCTGGACTGTACCTCGACGTTTCTAGCCTTGTGCGACCAATCAGTGCCGCATTGCGGGTGGACGGAATGCGAAGCATTTCCTTCTCCATTTTCCACCCCACATCTTTGCCAACTTGTTCTACTTTGTCCATTAGTGCAGCGTACGTCGACTTCGTATCTGCGCCCTTCGCCTGATACCGGAATTTTGCCCCTGACAATGCGTGCGAGCAACAGGGAATGACCATAAACGGCCTATTGAACAAGGGTATCCACACAGTCAGCTCATCAGAATGGTTGCCAATGAGAAAAGCGTTCTCCGGGAAGTTGGCAGTGTGGACGTAGCTCAGATGCTGAACTTCATGGTAGGGGCGAGTCTGACCCGCTGAGTCCTTGAATGTCTTCTCGTCATTTTCAGGGCGAAGGAGTATGCTTGGAACGATAACTTGTTCTTTCAGACACTGCCTGACCTCGTCAGAGTAGGTCACCCAACTTTTTCGGGCGCGAGCGTCCAGCCCGATCCCCTTATACCCCTCTAGTATGAGTATATTGACCAGCAGGCCATTCCCACAGCCTAGATCAACAAAATTCACTTCATCACGGGAAGGGTACATTTGTGCCCACAATTCGATGAGGAATGCAGCAATGGCGAGGTCCTCGAATACATGCTTTTTTGGGTCTGTGGATTCTTTCCATCCTGCAACAAGCTCTTTGGCGTACCGTTGCTTGAGCTCAATGTAGCGATCCTGAAACAGAACTTTGCTGACTACCACATCGTGGTTCACGCGCTTCTTGTAGCCAGCCATATCTCCTGTCGAGTGCTTGTGTGCTGTCTGCAGCAAGTGGAGTGCAATCCTTATTATCCGTTCTGTCCCCGGTACAGATGCAAGTGAAGGGTTACTGGAAGAATGACATTCAGTGAGCCCTTGTTGTTCATCTCTAGCTCCCTCCCTGTCGAAAAGGTGATAGTGCACTGACACTGTGCCGCCCGAATAGAGAATGGCGACTGCACGAGCTGGCGGAAGATAGAATGGAGTCTCCTCAACAGCCTCAATATGTGGCACGTACATCACAGCAATCTCGTCTTCACCCTCAGCCTCGGTGGCACTAGTGTTGGTTGGAGCAGAGCATCGCCTCCTCAGCACAGTGCACGTCTGATTGATCAGCGGGTCCCGCTGGGGGTTTCTTGGGATGATTCTGCGAACTATAGTGCGGTCAATTTCAAAACCCTCATTGCAGGCCAGTATCCGGGGTGTTCGGTCCTCCAAACGGAGCTGGATGGGGTAGCCGCTTAGATCAGCGGTGTCCGGATAGAGTGTCTCGCCTGGAATAGAGCCTGTGTCGCCAGGCTGCACGGAACCAGGACCACGCTGCTCAGACAAAAGGTCGGCGCGCATGATGACGGTGCTATTCACATTCGGGTGGCGGATGATGTTGAGCATGGCGTTCTCAAAGTTTTGAGCTCGGAATGCGGCGGTATGCTCGTAAACTGGGGCCCATAGACTACCCAAACGAGATGCCTCGGAGCGGATGTCTCTAGGCTTGAAGGGGCTCCAGCTGCTCGGTGACGCGGGCGGTGGACAGCCGGCCACCGGAGTCCGGAGGTGGCCGGATCTCCGAGGTGCTCCAGCGCTTTTTGGCGGAGCCGGAGACCGGGGGCTTTGTGGGCTCCGTGGCATGCCCCTTGGGGTCTGGCCGCCTGCGCTGAACACCCTGCGATGGGAGCCGGGACTTGCTGGTATGGCATGTCGGGACTGCGCCGGTCCAGGCGTGTGGAGCGTTGGCGTGCTCAGCCGAGGAAGGCCCTTGGAGGCCGTGGCGTTCGCTTCGTCATGTGCGTCTCGGCTGTTCCTCCAGCCGTCATCCTCCACCATGCTCGTTGTGTGCCGCGATCCGATGTCCGTGGTCAAACGAATCTCTTTAGTCACTGTAGAGCCATCGCCTATCCAAAACGGGCAACTCGGCCCCTGAGCTACCCGGCGCCCTCGGGCCTGAGCCGCACCATTCCGGAATAGGCAATCTCAGCCCCTGGGCCGCAGTGACGTGTGTCACCGGGCGGCAGCCCGTGTTTAAGCCGCACAGGCCACGACGTGAAAGTTCCAGCGGCCAAAGCAGAGCGGGGACCAGATGAGCCAGTCGTCGCAGTTCCAGCAGCTGGAGAAGCTCGGCGAGGGCACGTACGCCACGGTGTACAAGGGCCGGAACCGGCACACAGGTCTGTTCGTCGCGCTAAAGGAAATCAACCTCGATTCCGAGGAAGGCACCCCGTCCACCGCCATCCGCGAGATATCGCTCATGAAGGAGCTCAAACACGAGAACATTGTGACTCTGTACGACGTTATTCACACCGAGAACAAGCTCAACTTGGTCTTCGAGTACATGGACAAGGACCTCAAAAAGTACATGGACTCGCACGGCCAGAAGGGAGCGCTCGAGGCAAAGCAGGTCAAGTCGTTCATGTTTCAACTCCTCAAGGGCATTGAGTTCTGCCACCGTAACAATGTTCTCCATCGTGACCTAAAGCCTCAGAACCTCCTCATTAACAACAAAGGCGAGCTCAAGCTGGCCGATTTCGGACTCGCACGTGCGTTCGGCATCCCAGTGAACACCTACTCCAACGAGGTTGTCACGCTCTGGTACCGCGCTCCCGACGTGCTTCTTGGCAGTCGCTACTACTCCACCTCCATTGACATCTGGTCCGCCGGCTGCATCCTCGCGGAAATGTTCACAGGCCGGCCATTATTCCCGGGAACTTCCAATGACGACCAGCTCAACAAGATCTTCAAGCTTATGGGCACTCCGAACATTCAGACATGGCCCAAAGTCACCGAGCTGCCCAACTGGCGCAACTTCCAGGTCTACCCTCCACAGGACTTGCGGCTCATTCTTCAGATAGAGGCACTGGCCCTGGACCTTCTGACGAAACTGCTGGCGATGCCGCCAGACTCTCGCTTGAATGCAAACGTGGCCCTTCAGCACCCGTGGTTTGCCGAGTACAACCAGACTCACGGGCAGCCCCCAGTCTCGTCCATGCAACAGCCGCACTACCAATAGATGCATATAATTCGTTACGTCGTTAAACTGCTATGGCATCGTGAATTCGTCGCAGCATTTGAGCAGATGGAAAAATGTGCTGCTCTTGAAGCATGTTGTATAGGTCGCGACTGCCGGTAGTCACCACAGCCTCCCAGAGGTCGTCGTTGCGGCCGTCGGCCGTGCTATGGGATGCCACAATGCTGCGCACAATGTCCAAGTTTCCTTGCTGTAGCGACGCAATCAGTGCGGAGTGGAGACAAACCCGCACTTCCTTGCGATCGAGGAGAAATCTCACCAGCTCCAAATTTCCAAATCGGACCGCTCCCAAGACCGCCCGTGCTGGGTTCTTGAGTGTGGTGCCGTTCGTTTCCAGCAGCCACATGAAAAGGCGGCTCTTCCTGGAGGAAAACTGGCCTCGCAATAACTGAGTCCCCATCGTCGTCTTACCACCAAAGGTGATGAAAGTTGAGAAGCCTCTGGAACGATGGCGCTCTCTTAGTGTTTGTAGAACCTCAACTGAAATAAATCTCCGTCGAAGGAAGTCGCTTGGTAGGTCCACAAAAATGGGGTTGTAGACTTGTTTTCCAGCGGCATCCGCGCGCTTCGTTGCTTCCTGGCTGGTCTGTGCAGCGTGGACCACCATTTCACGTCGCAAGTAGTCACTGTGACCAAGCATTGCGTACAGTCCGCTACATGCTAATGGCAAGTCACAGTTCTGCGACACAATGAATATCCGCTGAACAAGCTCAACAGGTAAGTGAAGAAATGTCGTTGGCTGTCGCTGGGACCGTCTCGAGCAAACCACCTGATTATCGTCATTGTCGCTCTCGTGCCTTCGATGCTTTGCGACCCGTCCAGACGGTTGTCTGGATCGCTTCTGGGGTGGACGACCAAGAAACCCCATGTTGGGCACACAGCTCCACGCTGGACGTCCAGTCCCTGTCTGTCAACTCAGGGCCAGTGCGTGGTCCCGGCGCGGACGTTCCGAAGTCGGTGCTCATGGAGCCGCAAAAGTTGGCGTTCTCAGGTCACGAGACCAGCTGGCGAGTCACGTGCCTCATATCACGTGAGTGTTTCCCGGTGGCGGGATGTGTACCGGAGCGGAGCCGATAAGGCGGCTTTGCCTGCTACGAGAGTCGTATCCAGGCATTGCCGAGCACGTTGTCGGCTCGAGCGATAACCACTGCGCATCCATAAACCGCTGAGCAGAACGCAGAATGCGTTAGACTCGACTAACGTGCATTGCACGGCTGGTCGCAGGGGCTAGGGGCTTGTCGTTGCTCGGCTGGCCACGCTCTGGTAGCGGGCGATGGCTATAGCTGAGACGACGGCGAGAGGGCTATCGAGAAAGTCTCGCCCGTGTGAACCCCGTGCCATCCGTCTTTTGTGACCGCAGGCTCAGCCACAGATGTTTCGTCTGTGCAGGCTCGCGCGCTCAGCCCACGGCATCGTAGCTCTTACAGTGGATAGGGAGGGCACAGCTTCTCCGTCGGCCTGCGCTGGTGTGGCAAGGCTCTGCTACGGCGCTCCAGCGGCTAATCGCATCGCTAATGGCAGCTATACACGGGTAGGCGCGCGAATAGGACGGGCCAATGTCTCAAACTGCCCCGTCTGCAGCGCCTCGCTTACGAGTAGTGCAACTGCGTGTTTCGCTCATCTTTTAACGGCCGCGCTGAATAGCACCCCTTGCTAGCTGCTAGTGGCAGAAGACCTTGGCGCCGTTGACACAAAGCTACAGCTCCAGAGTGCCGAGTCGCCTATGCCCGGGCGCCCATCGACACCAACGTTTGTCTAGTATGCCAAGTGCGTACCGAACGGCCCGTTCTTCCGACCAAATGACGCAGGCTTGAGCGCCACTGCAGTGAAGACTGAAACGAATGCTGCAGAGCAGTCGACGGTGCCCCAGCGCCCGGCGTGCTTCGCACTTCTTGGGCCCCGCTGTGCGTGCGTTTTTGTTCTCCAAACTCGCCGTTGGCGTTTGTGAGGAGAATTCTGTCTGGGGGGTGGCGCAGCTGTACTGCCACCGGTGCCCTTCCGGTGCACGTTCCAGTTGACGATGAATGTCTCCTGCGGCTGCGAGCGCGGCTGTTGGCAGGTGGAGCCAGTATGAGAATGAGTGGGCCGTTGTGTCTCAACGCAACAATCGGCGGGCGTTGCAAAGATGACACGGCAGGTCTGTCAGAGCCGTGGCTTCGATGTGCCTCGAGAGTCGTTGAGTCAAAGATTTATAAAAGGATCGCAGCTCGGCAGTCTCACCATCGTCTTAGCATCAACAGTCTCAAGCCTCAACAATGGTCAGCTTCTCGATTGCGTCTTGCCTCTGCACCGCCGCCCTTGCGGCCTCTGTCCCTCAGGGTTCGATGGCCTTCGAAAATCACGGCGCCTCTCAATCCCTCTCGGTGGTTGAGTCTCTGCCCAGTGGCGTCGCTGCCCACGCTGGAGCCCAGGCTATGGCTCAAGCTGGCACTCAGGTCAATGAGCAGGCTGGTCTTCAGGACCCCTCCCAAGGTGCTTCTCAGGACTCTCTCCAGGGTGGCTCTCAGGGTGGCTCTCAGGGTGCTCATCAGGGTGCCCCTCAGGGTGCCTCGCAGGGTGCCTCGCAGGGTGTTTCTGAGGGTGCTCACCAGGGTGCCCCTCAGGGTGCCTCGCAGGGTGCTCACCAGGGTGCCTCTCAGAGTGCTGTAGAGGGCGGTCTGCAGACCGCGTCTCCGACTGGCTCCCATGCTCCGGCGCCCTCGGCGTCGGAGTCGTCCGTGCCAAGCTGGAAAGACGCCACCCCCGACATGAGCGAGATCACCGTCTTCTCGCTCGAGGCCATGGATATGTACAAGGTCGGCACACCCGGCAATGCCGTAATTGCTGGCCGTGTGATCTACAAGGATGGAAAGCTCAAGGTCGACACCAGAGACAAGGAAAAGTACGGCTACGAGGATGTGTTCCGTGGTGCCATGTTCTCGGATGGTACAGTGGCCAAGTTCCAGGGCCGCTGGGCCTCACCTCGTGGTGGCGGCCCCGAGGATTTCAAGTGGCTTCGCGTCCAGAAGGACGATTTCAGCGTCCGGGTTGATGACGACGAAGAGGCCGATTCTTTCATCAACTTCAACATCACTTCGCTTGGCTCTCATCTGACCCTCGACAAGCAGACGTGGTTCAGATGTCCCTCCAAGGAGGAGGGTCTGTTCGATATTTACTCTGAGCACTACCCTTGCTCTGGCGAGGAGGTGCGCGACATGAAGCTGTACGCCTACCCCGCTATTATCGTCCGCTAGACCTTGACCATTGCGCCTTCATACCAGCAGTACACCTAATATAGTAGTAAAGTGAGATTTTGCGCCTTCTTAGTAGCGCACCTAATATAGCAGTAATCGTGGTATTTGTTAGGTTGTCGGGAGGCGAGGTTCAGTGGCACGAGGAGGTAGGTTGGGCTGAAGAACCTGAGAATTCGGGGCAGCACGAAAGTTGCGGGTGGCCGAAGAATGGCAATCAGCGTGGAAATTTTCCGGGAACAAGAGGCTCGGTACAACTCTTGCTTCGATCTACAGGAGCGACGTCCCAACGCGTCGTGCGAGAGGACGGCCCGCCGCGGTCCAGCATCGCGCCAAATGTACGATCTAAGGGCTTGGTGAGTCGGCTTACGCGTCGGCACGCGGCTAGCCGACTTGAGGCTGCAAGGGCAGAGTCGTCGTAGCACACAGCGTGTCTCACCAGTGCTGCGTCGATGACGGCTAGGTGCGCGTCGAGAGCCGACGAGACGGTGACGCAGGATCCGCGATGTATAATGGCTGCCATTCCGGCCGACGCTAGAGTGTTTTCGCACCAGCAGGGAGCTGGCTGCGTACAGGCTGCGTTCACCTGCTCACGGAGCTCAACGGAGAGTTTCTACACGGCAAGGACAAGCGTCCGACGACGCAACGGCGCGTGCCTCCATCGCACGAGCACAGAGGCGGGAACTTCGCCGAGGCCGCCGGGGGCGTTGTCTCACGTGTTGATCACATGCAGTCACGTGTCGTGAGCGCGTGGTCACGTGACCACGTGTCGGGCACACGCCCGGAACCCGCACCACAAACACAATCACACTACCACTGAGACACGGCCGGTGACGACGCCTCCAAAAGACACGGCCCACGCCGCCGCGAACCGCCGCCGCCGCCCACCTCTCGCAATCAAAGCCCGTCCCTTGCAGGACCGCGCGTTGAAACACGAGGCTAAATTTCCCCCACACCCTTACCCTCCAGTCGTCGAGAACGCCGTGCGAGATCTGACACACCAGGCACCACCGGCGCGCTGAACCTACCCCCTCCCTGCCCCGGACCATCACTGCGTCTCCACGGCAACGGCTGGAGTACAAGGCCCCAGGCTCGCGGACCAAGCTTCTAACTCTCGTCGATCGTTCATCCAGCCGCCCATGAAGCTCTCTACGCTCCTCTCTGCCCTCCTGGCAGCCTCGTGCGCCGACGCCCTCATCCCCATCGAGGTCAAGAGCAACCGTTTCATCCGTCCTAACGCCGACTCGAGCCAGGACGGCGAGGTCTTCACCGTCATCGGCCTCGACTACCAGCCTAAGGGCGCCTCCGGCTACGACCCCAACTCCGGCGAGGACGTGCTCTCCGACGAGGACATCTGTCTCCGCGACGCGTTTGTGCTGCAAAAACTCGGCGTCAACACCGTGCGCATCTACACCATCAACCCGGACCTCAACCACGACAAGTGCATGAGCATCTTCAACGCCGTCGGCATCTACGTCATCCTCGACGTCAACTCGGCCCTCGGCGGCGAGTCCATCGACCGTGGCAACCCTGGCCCGTCCTACACCGAAGGCTACCTCAAGCGGGTCTTCAAGGTCATCGACGCCTTCAAGGGCTACCCCAACCTGCTGGGCTTCTTCAGCGGAAACGAGGTCGTCAACGACAAGAACTCGGCTGAGAAGGTCCCCAAATACATGCGGGCCGTCCAGCGTGACATGAAGCAGTATATCAAGAACCATGCAAACCGCACCATCCCCGTCGGCTACTCCGCCGCTGACGACACCGTCTTGCGGGAAGCAATGTGGGCCTACCTCGAATGCGGCGACGACGAGTCAAAGTCCGATTTCTTTGGCCTCAACTCGTACGAATGGTGCTCTGGCAGCACTGAAGGGTTTGAGCAATCCGGCTACCCCGCTCTTCTCAAGACCTTTGGCAACTCCTCCATTCCCCTGTTTCTGTCCGAGTTTGGCTGCAACAAGGTGACCCCGCGCTCGTTTGACGAGATCTCAAAGGGAGTCTACAACGAGAAAGGCTTGATGACGGACTTTTCCGGCGGCCTCGTGTACGAATACTCGCAAGAGACGTCCAACTACGGCCTTGTTGACATTAATGAGGACGGTTCCGTGACGCTCCGAACCGACTTCGACAACCTCCAGAAAGAGTACAACAAGATCAAGCTGTCCAATACGTCCGAGTCTGATGTCCAGACCAGGGAACCTGCCAAGTGCGACCCCAAACGTATCACGGCCATTGACAGCAGTTTCGATGCCAACTTTACGCTCCCGGACTGCCCAGCAAAAGATCTCATTGAGAACGGCTCGGGCCACGACAACATCGGTCAGATCGTCGACGTTGAGAACAAGAAGTCGTCGTTCAAGGTCTACACGTCAGACGACCAAGAGATTTCTAACACTGAAATCACAATAAACAAGGACAACCAGATCAACTCTCCTAGCGGTGAGGATACTTCTGGCTCTGAATCCCAGTCCTCGGCCGCTGCCACCACCTCGGCCCAGCCCACAGAAACCAAGAAGGAAAGTGGTGCAAACCGTGCCTTTGTGAACGGGGGCATCGCCATCTGCGCTGTTGCTGCGCTTGCACTCGTCTTCTAGGCGTATTTGCTAGTATTCAATCAAATAAGTTCTCAGCTAAGCTTGTTTTGAGAGCGTCATCGTGGTTCCGACCCACATTTCTGGCATTAGCCGATGTGCGCAATGGCCACAAGCAAAAGGCGGACCAGACTTGGGCAAATTTTTGAAATTTTTGGTCGAATGAATCAGGGCCCGAAATATCGAGTTTGCTAGGATTCAGCGAGCCGTCCAACAGCCCATCTCTAGCGAAGGACCCCACAATGGCAAAGGGGCCAGTTGCACATAAGGGTTCACGACCTGAGAAACACTGGGGCTCACGACCTGGTCGGTCACTCCATTCCGCAACGCCACCATCGTCGATGTCATCTTTCATTCCGCCGTACGCCCCTACGGCGAACTCGGCTTTCCCGTCGTACCAAGCCCGGGTGCAGAAGGGCGTGTCTCTGGACGAGGAGATGCGCCTTTACGACAATCCCAAGAGACGCGAGCTGTACGAGTCCTTGGGGGATCTTTACAGCATCATTGTCAGCCTTGACTTTTTAGAGCGAGCATACCTACGCGACAGTATCGCGATCCAGGAGTATACAAGCACCTGTCTGCGGTTGCTGGCTCAGTACAAAGGCATACTCAAGAATGAAGAGGTGTCTCGGGAGTTCAAAGATCTCGAAAGCTTCCGCACAAAGTATGGACTGAGCCATACCCACGCTATCGGCCGCCTCAAAGTGGGTGTGCCAGCCACAGTAGAGCAGCCAGTCGAACTCGTCCTGACACCGGCCCATACCGGTACCCCTGGTGCAAGCGGTTCTGGGAACGGCGTCGGCACCACAAATTCAGTACAAGGAGCGGGGCTCGCAAGAGCTGCAGCAACAGCAACCGGCCATTTCATTACATGTATGGACGCTGTGAAGCTCAATATGCGTGCAAAGGACGAGCTCCACCCCTTGCTCAGCGATATCATGCTGAGTGTGAATAAGGTCACTACACACGACTTTGACGGCCGTGGCAAGATCATCCAATGGCTAATTACACTGAATGCCATGAAAGCGAATGAGCAGCTCACGGAGGAACAATCGCGGCAACTCCTGTTCGACCTCGACGCCGCCTACAAGGGGTTCCTCTCAACATTGGAGGACTAGAATTTCCTTGTATTACGAATGCGAATGATGTTATGATGCTATGAAGACTAGTCTGTATCCATGACCAGCTCCTTTTTCAGCGCCGCCACCTCTTTCTCACGCCGCTCCTTAACGTCGGCATCCTTGATGCGCTGGTTGAGGTTGTCGCTCACCTTGATCAACTCATCAGCGCGCACCGGCTGATTGATGAGATTCTGTGTGAATTGGTAAACCTCGGCTGCTGACCCCAACCGCAATATGGGCTGCTCGTACAGACGAAACAGCGCAATGGCCACTCGGAACAAATGCACTTCCCCCTCCGCACAAAGCAAAACGTCCCACACCCGGAACAACACGTCCACTGGTAACACGTCAACGAAACAGGATAAGAACCAGTTGAACGTGATGTGCTCCAGATCCACGCCTATCGAAACGAGATGTTTATCAAGCCGCGGTAGGAGTTCTTTGAAATAGAATCGTAGCACGCGCTGATCAGCTCGCGAGGTGAGCAGTGGCGCGTTGTAATAACCCGCAGGCAGAATGATTTCCACCAGGGCCACCAGGCTCCAGAACGCGTCCTCCTCGGTCGGGTAGGTCAGAAGGAGGACAGCTGCGATCAGGTTCATTCCTTGGCAATATCCGATCTCGCGATTGTGGCGACTAAACGCATACAGTACTCGGAAGAGTTTTGGAACGCCAGGTCCTTTGCCACCAAAGAAGACATTGTATGGCATAGTCCGGTGAAGGTCCAGCTCTATCTGTGCCACAGCCTCCGTGCGCTCCGTTTCTTTGAGATGTGACTCGTACACACCGGGCACCTTGAGTGTACGCGCCCCGGAGCACTCGTTCCATATTTTGGGGCGATAAACCACGGGGACGCCACCAAGCACAAGCGCCTTGAACTCACGCCACAGCGCCTTTCCGCTCCGATTTTTGCGGGACCACAACGAGCTTCCCGAAACGCCGAGAAGTTCCCCAGTTTGAATGATCTCAGATGGCTCGCCAGGTTTCCCGGAATCTAGTTTGCGCAGGAATTCATCCCACTTCGCTCGTTGCGCACGTTGAAGGCTATCATGGAGATCGGTCAATTGCGACAGTAATCGCTTAACAGAAGTATCGCCGACTTCTGCAGACTCGGACGACAATTCCTCATGATCTGATATCGCGGATAGCCGCGGCGCTAAGATTGGGTCGGGAGCCGTGGAAGTCACCACAGCAGCCGCGGACACCGACTTGGACCGCTCATCAGCTTGCTTGCTCTCCATGCCTACCTTGAGACCCTTTTCCGAGTCGCTAACTCGCATGCCACGCGACCTAGCGGACGTCGGAGACCCGCCGTTGCTCTTGATTGCTCCACCACCTGATGTCGGTGTCGGAGAGAGGACCTCAACTGGAGACGCTGCTCGTGAACTTCTCAAAGGCGAACTCCTGTCTGAGTTGCCGCTGACGACCGAGGTACTGCGTTGTTGCGCCCGGTTCGCAATAGCGTTCCGGTGGCGGTCGTAAATAAAACCATAACGGTCGGTGAGATATTGCTCAGTGCTCCCGTAATGATCGGTCCATTCCTGGAGCAGTGTAGGTGGTTGAACGTTTTCGGGGACAATATTATCGAGTTCCATTGGGCCAAGTTCTTCTGCCGTGCTCGCACTCGCTGCATCACTCTTTGGCACGAGCGGTATCCATGACTTCTTTGGTATGCCACTTCCTGGAGAGAGCAGAGTCGCATAGTTTGTTGTTGTAGTGCTTTTAACAGACGGTGCTTGTGCCGTAGGACAGTGTTTCGCAGATTCGGCGTCGGTGTTATCCTCGAGCTGATGCTCTGACACCGCTTCTAGCTCTGGTGGCTGCTGATTGTCTGCGACTCCACTGCCACTTTTGGACCACCACCCTGCTATCCACGACTTCTTCTGATGAGGTCTCACACTCTCCTCCACACCCGGTGACGGCTCTTCCGTCGGCGCGTGTTCATCGCCGTCGTCGTCTGCAGCTACATGGTCGTCTTGGATGGCTTCGTTCAGCATTTCGTCGATGGCGTAATCAGGGCGACGCACAGACGTTGCCGCCATGTTCATGAGACGATGCTCGACCTGCATCATGGAGACGTCGCACTCGGCAAGCATCTTCTTGAGCTCTCTCTCTCGGTCCTCCTTCTGCCGCCTCACCAGGCCGACCTCCGCGTCGCGTTGTGCGAGATCACGCGCCAGTTGTCGGATGACATTCACCGCGCCGTAACGGTCGATGAACCGCTCGATCGAGTCATCGGACAAGAGATGCAGGTTTCCTGGAGTGTGTGCGTAGCTCAGATCTTCGAATAGGCTCCTGCGGTCGCCCGACTCGGAGAACGAGAAGGAGCTGGTCCGAGAGAGTGCGGTGTCGGGGCCGGCATTCGAGTTGGGTTCGCCAGCTCCGGGCCTTCCGGGAGCACGCTGCGCGTTCATGGCGGCAGCAGCCGAGGTCGCGTGACCCTTCCCGCTCGCTCGCAGCAGGGCCGCCGCTGCGCTCGGACTCCTGACCCGCCGCTCGACCTCATTGCTTGTTGGACTCATTCCTGCCGTCCAGGCACCATTCCTCGGACGAACAGACAGAGCTGGTTGTGTCGCATCTGGCGCAGCGGTCTCGGTGTCAACCGCAACCCTTGCTGCGATGTTTCAGTGTCCAGAGTCGTCGGGCGTTCAGGGTTGCAGTGGGCAGGTTCCGAACTGCCCGCATGCCCGTCGACGCGCCTGGCACGCCTTGCCTGAGTCACGCGACAGCGCCCTGGTCTCGCCTGACGCCTGCTGCGGTCCTCCGAGGCGTGCAGCGTGTGCTTCGACGACGTGGCGGTGGCGACGGGGCTGCGATGTCACGTGACTCGCCACTTTGGTCGCGAAACTCACGTGAGACGCAGTCACGTGCGCGAATGCGCCATCGCCGGTCATGAGCCCCGCGGCCGACCGGTCCGACGGCTATAATTCGATTGGCGGACATGGACCGGCGAACTCGAGACAAAACATGATTGCAAGGAGGACAGGAGAGTTGTGGCGTCCGGCAGCAGCTGCTCGGCTGTTCAGCAGCCATCCCGCTCGGCGCAAGAACCCATACTACTACTACGATCTCGGACGCAAACAGCCGAAGCTGGACTTTGACCCGAAGGAGCGGTTTGAACATCTCAAGGACGAGGACGACACCCTAACGAGAATAACCCAAGTGTTCGGCCAGATGGGATCGCGCGATGATGCTCGCATGGACATGATGCGCCAGTCGCGGACAATAGGTGGCGTCCGTGTCCCCCCGCGACCCGACGAGCCGGAAAACTGCTGCATGAGCGGGTGTGTCAACTGCGTGTGGGAGCTCTACAAGGATGATCTTGAGATCTGGCAGGAGCGGCGAAGCGAGGCGCGGAAGCGGCTCATGAAGGATCCGTCGATACCGTGGCCAGAGGACTACCTGGGCAAGGAGCCTTCAGCGCGGAGTGGTAAAGAGCCAACAGGATCATCAATGGCCGACGACGGCGTGGACAATGCCTGGGACGACGTTGACATTGGCATCAGAGTGTTCGTGCAGACAGAACAGAAGCTGCGCCAAAAGAAGGGCCCGCAAAAGGGTGGCGGCGCGACAGCCAATCCGCCTCCGTCGCCTCAGGCGACGCAGGCGCAGGCCACTGCGTAGCGGGGGCTGAGGAAGCATTGGCATGAAGTTACGACTGAATTTTAGTGCATTTTCTTGTTTATAAATAGCGGCGGAGGCCTAGTCGACATCAACGCCTCGAGCGCGGAGGTCGGTCTTGGCCATCTCAATTTCCTGGAGCAGCTCCTTGTACTTGCCCTCCTTGTTGCGGAACGTCATGACGCCGAGGCCGAGGGTGGCGAGCGAGTAGGCTCCAAAGGTTACCAGAGCCCAGAACGGCAGCACCGGCACCACCTGGTCGTGGAATTTGTCAGACACAGGGATGTAGCGTAGCCACAGCGCCACGTAGAGGGCCACCAGGGCGCCCAGAATGCCCACTGTCTCCACAAGTTTTGTCATTGTGTGCTCCAATTTGTCGTAACGTGTCCCGAGGCCGCCTGAGAATTTCCCCGACCTGCAGGGGGATGGACGTAAATGGCAGACCTGGCACACGAGGTAGATGATGACGGACTGGACCGCGAACGAAGCATGCCAGATCCTGGAGCGTGAGGACAGCACTACGCAGGACCGGACAGCCGCCTTGGAGGCGCTGAGCATACTTCTGCGCAAAGAAAGCCACAGATCGGACCTCTGTGTACGCTCCGTGCTACCAACCGTTGCCAGCTTGTTTGCAGATTCTAAGAGTGATGACCTTCAACGGCAAAGCATCAGGGTCCTTGCCAATGCAATTGCAGACTCACCGGAGAACCGAGCAATTGTTGCTGAGCAGTCTGGATTCTGGGATGCTCTGCGCGAGCGGCTTCCCAGGGCAGACCAAACCTTCCAGACGTTCTGCTTCGCGCTGCTGCTCAACTTTGCCAACCAAACCGGTGACGAGACTGTTCGCATACTTGGTGAAGCCGAGTGGCTTGATGCCCTCGTCACAGTCGTGTCGCAGAGCGAGCACCCGGAAAACTTACAGTTCATATGGCCCTTCCTAGAGCTTCTCTTTGCCTATGAGGTGCGGGACCAGCATGGAAAGGTACCGCTGACAGACCGGCTACCCAAGGAGGCATTAGCGGTCTTTAAGAGAAACTGTGACCGAATAGAAGAGAATCAGGAGGACGAAGAAGAGCCCGATGAGGAGCTAATTTTGACAGCTTTCGGTCTAACGCTTGTTGTGGCGAGCTCCCTGAATGCTGTTAAGGCATTGGCTGTTGACTCCGCCATTGCAACAAATCTTCTTTCATGGGTGCGCGAATTCTGTGAGGCCTACAGCAGCGAGTTCGACGACTCCCTCACTGCGCTTGTCCTTGACTTTCTCGGCTGCCTGTCATACCAGCCCGACTTTTCTAAACTGGTGCTCGACAGCATTTCGGGTACGAGTCCTGGTCTGGCAAGTGAGCTCAGCCAGTGGGTGGCAGAAGAAAACCCTGTCTTGGTAGCTGCTGCTCTGTTCGCACTCGGCAACTGCATCGTGAGCGACGCGACGGCTGATCGAGTCCTAGAGTGGCAACATGGTCTGTGCGATCGGGCTCAGGACGCGCCGCGTGGCCAAGTAGGACTGGAGGGCGTGCACTTCCTCGCACAAGTCAGTCGCCGGCCAGCGGCACGGCAGCAGATACTGGAGTGGAAAGAGTTTTGTACGTCCAGAAACATAATCATGGTCTGCCTGGAGGGCAGTCCGCTGCCAGGGACGCAAGGAAGAGCCATCAAGTTAGCTGCAAATATCCTCTGTCCGCTTGAGAACGGGTCGGAATCCATGATAAGCAGCCAGAAATGGCTCCTACAGAAGCTGTGCGAACGGTACGACCAAACCAAAGACGGCCGCTTGAGGGTGGCAATTTACAGCGCAGTTCAGAATCCAGAGGTTGCGACACATCCTTCAGACACAATCTGGGCTGCATTGATGGATGGGCTTGCTGCCTCCGAGGAGAGAGTTAAGTCAACGCTGGCTACAGCAATAGCCATCCAGAGGTTCGGAATAAGCGCCATCGCTAGTGACGAGAGATTCCTGAACGTGCTCAGAGATCTGTTCAAAGCCGAGACCCATGGGCTAGGGCCGGAGGCCGAAGCAGCCGTGGCCAAGAACAGAGCATACATCGCTGCGCTCCTAAAAGACAAGAAGGAAACGCCTAAAGCATTACTCGAGCAATGCGACGAGGTCATAGCGCTTGGGGCACGATAGTGTACAATATACATTCAAATAATGGTCTCCAGCTCCCGGGCGTAGTTGAGCGCGTTTTCTATGATGCCGTCGGGATTAACGGTGCTGACGCTTGGTCGGTTCTCCACCTCCTTGTCGAGGAAATAAATGCGGCCCTCGCGCACTGTCCAGCCTAGACTCTTCGCGTGCTCAAGGAGCTCGGCGTCTGAGTTGTAGAACAGAAGGTGGCGAGCGTTTGCAACGGGCAGGGAGCCGTACGCCCGCTCCATGCAGAGAGCAATCTCGCTGCGGACAGTGTCCACGAGCGTTTCGCCGAATACAGCAAACTCCGGAGACGGGACCTCGCTTTTTGTTGTAATGGCTTGCCACACCCGGTCGTAGGCACCCTCCATGAGCCACCGCTCGAGTCGCACCGGATAGCTGAGATAGGGGTCGTCCTCAACGTTCTCCAGGGTCTCGAGCTCTGTGTGGAACTCTGCAATGTCGTTTTGCGACAGTAGCTTGAGGAGGTACAACGCGACCAACTTGCTCTCGTTAGGGCTCTTCGGCAGCTTAAGCTCGGGGGAATAGAAGCTCCGGAGCTGCGAGATGAGCCTTGTGAACTCGTCCTCCTGGCCTGTGTGAATTGCCGTTAGGACGCCGATCTCGAGGACCTCGCGGGCCGCCACCAGATCAGTCTTGTTCGTGCGGGGCGATGCCACCAGGACACCGGCCTGCGCCAGCTCCAGCTTGAGCCGAGGCAGGATGCGTGCGCACTCCTGGTAGTTCTGCTGCTGGTAAGCCTGGGCAAGGCTCTGGGCCAGCTCGTGGACGCTCATGGTGGTGTGTGGAGGCAACTGGGGTCTGGCAGGGTTAGGGCGACGGGAGAATCCCTAAACGGGCATACCCCCTGCCCTGAACAGCGCGTGGCGGGGACCAAACAGGACCACTACGGGCGCCGTGGGGGCCCTTTTTGGCTCGGACAGGCAGGGTAGGGGCTCTTCCAGGCTCTGGCATGGGGGTCGTGGCGCTCGATCTTGACCGAGAGTGACACAATCGTAGATTGACGCAGCAACCTGCGGCCCCAGAACCTCCAGGTTTGCCACACTGGTGGCGACGCGACGAGCAGCGGTCTATGGCCGCCCTGCTCCGGCCGATACGCCTTGCTAGAGGCTCGGATGGTCTTCAGGCCATTGCTGTCGCCACCTGCAGGGCTAGGGCATACCCGAACCAGCAACCCTTGCCCTGGCGGGGGTCCGTACCCCCGTCGGAGCAGCGGACACAAACCGGCCCGGCCCGCGACGGCCGGAGAGCACACTACGCCCGTGTCTGCGCGTGCTGGCACCCTCGCGTCCATGATCTCTGCCCCCCGTGCGCTCATCGCCGCCCTGATCCGAGCACTCAACAACTCGGAGACCTCGGGGCGTGCATTTCCCGAGATCACCACCAAAAACACCGGACGATAACGCTAGTGCACGATTGCCAGAGGCCCAGGCCGAGACCGCAGAGAAGGTCCCACGACACAGATCAAGGACCAAAACACGCTCCGTCCCCGAGCTTTTCGTCCCAATCAGCTGTTCCCGTGTCTAGGGCATTAATTTTTCTTTCCCTTTCCCACCTGCGTGGGGGATCTGACGTCAGTCGGCGAGCCAGTCTGTGACGACGGCCGCCACAAACCGGGTACGGGAACCAGTATGAGGTGAGTGGGCCGGCACGTCGGCGCGAGCGATATCGCGGCGCGATGTGGAACCGCCGGGGACGTGGCTGGCACCCCAGACAGCCGCTAACTCAGCTCTAAAAAGGACCACCATCACGCTAGTCTGTCCATCAACACCGAGGCCAGTCCCTCTGACAACGACTCGGAGGCAGACATGTCGGAGCAGGAGGAGGAGAGCTTCGAGGACTACTGCAAGGGTGGCTATCACCCGGTCAAGATTGGCGAGGAGTACAAAAACGGCCGCTATGTCATCGTTCGCAAGCTCGGCTGGGGCCACTTTAGCACCGTCTGGCTCGCAAAGGACCGCGAGAGCGGCAACCGTCACGTTGCCATGAAGGTGGTCCGCTCAGCCTCCCACTACACCGAGACCGCCCTCGACGAGATCAAGCTGCTCAAAAAGATCGTGTCGGCCGACCCGGCCCATCCGGGTCGCGAGCACGTCGTGCAGCTGCTTGACTCGTTCCCGCACACGGGCCCTAATGGCACCCATGTCTGCATGGTGTTTGAGGTCCTCGGAGAGAATCTTTTGGGTCTCATCAAGCGGTACCGCCACAAGGGCATCCCGATGGGCCTTGTCAAGCAGATCACAAAGCAGGTTCTTCTCGGCCTCGACTACCTCCACCGCAAGTGTGGCATCATCCATACTGATCTCAAGCCAGAGAACGTGCTCATAGAGATCGGTGATGTCGAGATGCTGCTACAGGCCGACGACGACCGAGTTGAACAGGCACCAACGCATCAGAACAATGCCAGCAGCAAGCACAGCAACTCGAATGCCAGCAGCGGTGGCAAAAATAAGGGCAACAGCAGACCTGGCCGGCGGTCGCGGCGCTCCACTATCATCACAGAGTCTCAGCCGTTGCCTTCTCCGCTGCGCACGCACACAGCCGGCCGGATGCATTTTCCAGACCTGGTGATGTCACCGATGTCAGCGACGACGCCCAAAGCGACGTCGCGTGTACGAGGGACGACCGCTGATCCGCTGGAAGGTGCTCTGCGCTCGTTCTCCATCTCGCGCGATCCATCACAGCCGAAGTCATCTGCCGACCGGTGCAGTAGTAATGAGGCTAACGGGGACTCGCTTGGAGAAAAGACCCCAGCTCGTACGGAGTCGCCGCAGAGCGACAGCATGCAGAGCTCGCCGGCCCGGAGTCGGAGTTCAAGCCGGCGATATACTGCTCTGGAAGACAACCTGATCAGTGTGAAGATTGCAGATCTCGGCAACGCGTGCTGGACATCGCATCACTTCACAAACGACATCCAGACCCGGCAATACCGGAGCCCAGAGGTTTTGCTGGGATCCTATTGGGGTGCATCGGCAGATGTGTGGTCAATGAGCTGCATGGTGTTTGAGCTGCTGACGGGCGACTACTTGTTTGACCCACAGAGTGGGGCTAAGTACTCCAAGGATGACGACCATATCGCTCAAATCATTGAGCTGCTTGGACGGATTCCACGTCAGATTTTGCTGACAGGCAAGTGGACGTCAGAGTTCTTCAACCGGCGCGGTGAGCTTCGCAACATTCAGAAGCTGAAGCCTTGGGGTCTTGAGGATGTTCTGCTGGAGAAGTATCACTATTCCGCGGCCGACGCAAAGGAGATAGCCGACTTCCTTCTGCCCATGCTTGAACTCAATCCTCGCAAGCGGGCCGATGCTGGTGGAGAGAGCAACCATTACTGGCTACGTGACGCAAAAGGGCTTGAAGACATAAACATAGAACGGCCTATGGGCTCGACAGGTGAAGACATCGAGGGCTGGGCACAGGAGATTAAGCGTCGGTAGGGCTAGTGGTGTAACGTCGCTTGTGACGAGACACTACTAACTTATATAGCTTTTCATTCGCTAGTGTACAAAAATGATTCCTTTGCCGTCTGCATTACTGTCTTATCCTCCCGCTTGGCGCACCAGTGCCTGACCCTGGCACAGCTTGTTGGCGGTAACGCTCTTCTCGCCGTCGCTTGATTTCCGGCTGCGCTCTGCGGGTATCGACTGTTATGAGAATGTCCTCATTTTTCAAGGTGTCTTCAGTGGCCTCTGGTTCAAAGCGATGAGTCAGAAAGGATATGTCGTTCCCATCATCGCCCGATTCCGATACGCTCTCGTCGTCTAGCCATGAGTGCGCTTTGTCTGGCCGCTGCTGACTACCCTGAGTTGTCCGCTCTTCCGCCTCTTTTGCCACTGGGGATGGCGACGAGTGGCTTTGGAGGCTAGTCTGGAACTTCGCAAGCAAAGCAAGTGTTTCTGCCTCTCTGTCTGCCTTGACATCTCGCTGAACGTACTTCTTGCGCTGCTCCTCTACCAGTGACCGTGCGCGGGGCTCTTTGCCAGGTTCTGCTACTTCTGTTCGATTCTTCAGCGCCATTTTCAGTCGCAAATAGTCCTCCTCCAAACTTTCAGCAGTCGTTATGTTTTGATCAGTGCCATATTTCCTGTCAATTGAGTCGTCACTGCCCGCAGCTTTCTCTTCCTTCTTGGGCAACGTTGCTAGCTGTACTGGGCTGGAAACCTGAGGTTTGGCCGCCGTGTTCTGTTGTGTGTTGCTCTCGCTTATGCTACCGCTATGCTCCAATGGTGCATCCACGAGGTCTGCTGCTGCCCTAAGCCCGCCTTTGACCGCTTTTGGCGGGCGTCGGCCCAGTGCGGGCCCATTTCCGTCATCGTCCGAGTCGTATGACAGCTTGATGCGCGGCTTCTTCGCTTTCTTCGGTGCCTTCTCATGCGGTTTATCAGCAGCCTTGCGCTTGCGAGGCTTCAGATCATCAAAGTAAGGCAACACGACTTCAGTATGAGTGATGCGTGCGGGATACAATGGCCGCTCAGTCGCGTCCGTCTCCGCGTCCCCGATAGTGAGAACATTGTAGACCGTGTCGCCCACAACGCGGCCAAAAACGGTATTCTTTTGATTCAGCTCTGGTGTGGCGGCCAGGGTGATGAAGAATTGCGAAGTGTTTGCGTCGCGCGACCCGGGAGCGGCCGCGCAACCGACGATCCCCGCCCGTCCAAAGCGCAGACGGGAGTGGAACTCATCCTTGAACGGACCGTCGTAGATACTCTCTCCGCCGTGGCCCGTGTTGGTCGAGTCACCGGCCTGAACGATGAAGTCCTTGACCACGCGGAAGAAGAGACAGCCGTCGTAGTAGCCGTCCAAGCACAGCTGGAGGAAGTTGCGACACGCCAGCGGTGCCTCTTTGGCCCAGAGCTCTATTTCCACCGCGCCTTTGGTCGTGTGAAGCACTGCTTTTGCCGTCGTCGGCGGCTCGATGGCCGCGCTCATGGTGAGTAACACTCGAGCTTTAGAGGTCACGAGCCCTCTGCCAGGTCATGAGCCAACAATAAGTCATGAGCCCAGATCGTCTCGATCGTGCAGCATGCATACCCCTGAACGGCTGTTGCTGCAGCACCGCTTCGGGGGTGGCAGCCTCGGGGACAAAACACGGGTAGGACGACATAGAACGATATAGAAAATGCCATCTAGCCCTGAAAGATAATGCCGCGCGGACACAGCCCTCGACTTTGTTCTACTACTTGCAAGATGCTCCTCTCGGATCCCGTGAGATGCATGGATCTGGTCAACGTCTGCAGGTCGGACCCCGCCTACCTTACCCCACACCAGCACCGCCTAAATCGCGCTCGCGGCATGCGACTATAAAACTGGCGACCTCGGCAGAAGCAGCCGGAGACCGCCAGTATTTTGATCCTCGACCGAAATGACAGTGTACACCAGCGAGTTTGGCGGCCTTGCCGAGAAAGACCTCTTTCACGGCAACCTAGTCCGCTATGTCATGGAGCAGCCAACTTACAAAGCCAAGCCGGACAAACCGGTGTGGGTGGACGCTTCTACCGGCGAAGCCATGAGTCGCCGACAGGCATTTGATCTGTGTGGCAAAATCGCCCATGTGTTGCGACATGATTACGGTCTCTTGTCGGGCGATCCGGTGTGTCTCTTCATGGGCAATCACATCCATGTTCCGGCTTTCCACTACGGCGTGCTGAGCCTCGGTGCCATCGTCTCTCCGGCCAATATCGCCTACAACGATAAGGAGCTTCTTCACCAGATAACTCTCTCTGGGTCTCGCATCGTTGTCGCTGACCGCCCACTATTGCAGACAGCGAGGGAGGCCGTGGCACTTTACGAGAAAAATGGAGGCCCGAGAATTCCGGTGGTGGAATTCCACGAGCTCATTGGCCGTGCAAGCAGGCTCAGCGATTCCCAGCGCGTCGAGCCCATCGAGGTTGGCTACGAGGAATGCAAGTCGAAGCTGGCATACCTCTGCTTCAGCTCTGGCACTAGCGGCCCACCTAAAGCCGTCATGACCAGCCACTACAACATGACCTCCAACACTCACCAAATGATCGTGATGCCAGACACGAACTATGAAGAGGACAACGTTAGTGCCGGCGTGCTGCCCATGACGCACATCTACGCGCTTTACACTTTCATCTATCTGTTTCCCTGCAAGGGTTCCACTATTGTGCTTTTTGAAAAGTTCGAGCTCGAGTCTTTTCTCCAGGGTATCATTCGCCACAAGATCACCCACCTCGTCCTGGTGCCGCCTATCATTGTCCTTCTCACGAAGCACCCACTAGTTGCCAAGTACGAGAAAGATCTGCGCAAGTCTCTCAAACAACTTCTATCAGGTGCTGCCCCTTTAAGCGAGTCCATTGCGATTCAAACGAAGAAGCGCTTTGGCACGCCCTTGGGCGAGGGTTACGGTATGACCGAGACGTCGCCTGCTGCTGTCTATTGCCGCGGCAACGCTCCGGGATACACTGAGGGTGCACAAGGCAAGCTCATTCCTGGCACAGAGGCTCGGCTTGTTGGCGAGGATGGCAAAGACGTTCCTCGTGGCGAGCGAGGAGAAATTTGGTTCCGTGGACCACAGGTTATGCTTGGTTACTATAAGAATCCGGAGAAGACAAAGGAGGCACTCGTTGAAGGTGGTTGGTTTCGTACGGGTGATGTGGGGTACATTGATGAGAACAATTGCTTCCATGTTGTTGACCGCACCAAGGAGCTCATCAAGAGCAAGGGACACCAGGTTGCTCCTGCAGAGCTCGAGGCTATTCTGCTGGAGAACCCCAAAGTCGCAGACTGCGCGGTAATCGGTCACTATGTTCCTGACGATGGTACTGAGTACCCACGCGCGTTCCTCGTCCTCAAGCCAGGTGCTGATGCAATGGAGATAAAGAAATGGTTCGATGACCAAGTAGCGAGGCACAAACGGCTCGATGGTGGTGTCGTATTGCTGGACCAAATTCCAAAGTCTCCGAGTGGAAAGATTCTACGCCGCTTGCTTCGGGACAGGAAAGGCGACAAAGCCCTAGGCCAGCGCGTATCGTACGTGTCGAAACTGTAGCATGGCCGTTCAGGCTCATTAGAACAATAGATCGTGACTTACTTCTATTTTGATAGATAGCGCAATCTACCGCAGCCGCGCCCGTCTCACGCCTAATCGTCGCCCTATGCCGTGTGATGGAGCAGGCCCTGATGACTTGGTGGCTGTAGTACTTTTTGCCAAAGGTGCAACGAGCGGCATATCCTCGCCCTCCACAGCTCCATCAAGCGGTGCAGTTATTGCGCCTGGATCCTGGAGGTTGGACTGTTTTGGGTCGCATTTTTTAGCAGCGAAGAACTGGGTGACCATTCTTTGACTGGTGTTGCGTACAACACGTTTCCGTTGTTGTCCAGTCTTCACTGACGTTTCGAAAGGTGGCTCTGCCTGCTGTGTTATCCTAGGCGCATTAGACTCTCTAGGGCATGCTGCACCACGCTCCGTTCCATCCTCCATTGGTACTGTTGTGGACTGCACAAGGTCTCGGCCATGGTGTGACACATCGAAGGCTTCGGATGGTCGTTCAAGCTGCCTCATACTGATCTTCTCATCTTCAGCAAATCGCTTTCCAGCTCGGTCGCTCGACTCTGTGAGTGGCTCGACTCCCTTCTTGCCTCGCCGACGCACGCGTCTACCATCGCTGAACTTTCGAGATTGCCCGGGTCGAGGGGGGCCAACGTCCATGTCAATAGTAGGGCGCATGAAACCGGGGAATTGTTGGAATTCGGGTCTTTGGTCTGTGCGCCCTCCCCTTCCTGGTGGCTCTTCGCCTGTGCTCTCCCCCTGGGTCAAACGCTCCAATTTCACAATACCATCTACACCTGAGAAGTCTGGCGGAGGAGGTGTGCTGTAGTCGGGATCTTGAAAAGGAATACCGCTCTCAATTTTAGAGTGGTCATAAGACCGCCCAAGGACAGCAGCAAGGGCTTCATTGACCGCGGGATCAGCTGTGAAATGCTCGGGATCATGGTTGCATGAAACACTGAATCTAGAATCAACGAGTGCGCACGCCGCGCTTTCGTCCAACTCTTCATGCTCTAGACTCCCGTCGTGGGGAGCCCTCAACTCTGAGCTCTGCAACATGTGAAGCATGAGCTTTGCACGAGTCATTGCCACGAACAATACCCGGCGCTCCTCTGCCAGATCCCCCTTCAGAGCTGCTTGGCACGGAAAATGCCCATCTACAAGGCTTGGAATAAATACCACGGGCCATTCGAGACCTTTGGCTTGGTGCACCGTAGTGAGCGTCACGACGTCCTCGATCTTGTTCTTGGCGTGTCTTTCGTCCTGCTCATTTCCTTGCTTTTTGAGAAAATGCTTAGATCCACGTTCATCCACCATGAGATGCAACATTGTGACAAACTTTTCCAGGACTGACATAGTCAGCTCATTGCCCTCCTCATCCTCGAGTGTCATCTCATCGTCGCGGTCATCGAGGCCAATTATCAGCTCCTCCAATTCCCGAATGTTGCGCCATCGAGTGTCAACCGACTCCCCGAACTTCATGTGAAGGAAGTTTCGGTAGTCGCACTTCTTCATTATGTAGCTCAGGACCGAAAGGATAGTCTCGGGATTGTCGCTGCCATCCTCGAGTAACTGTCGTGCTCCATCAATAAGCTCTAGGTATTCAGTGATCTTCGTCCGTTGATAGTCGTGTATACCATCCACAAAGGCTTCGCCAGAGACCATGGCACGGAGCAGATCCATCATTGTATAGCGCTTCATTGCAATTTCAGTTCTGACCCTGGCACCGTCTTCGTCTATGAGCGCACTTCGTTGGATGCGAAGCGCAGTATCCAATTTGGCCATAGATTTTTCCCCGAAACCCCGCGGAGGCACATTAATCGTGGCACGTATAGCCTCGGTGTCATGGTCAGTGTAGACCACATTTAGGTAATTGACAAGATGCCTGATCTCAGGCCTTTCCCAGAATGACACGCCTCCTATAATGCGGTATGGGATCCGGCGGCGGAGCAAAGCAGCTTCGGCACTTAGGAACCCGCTCTTGAGACGGCACAATATGGCGCAGTCGCCGTATGACAAAACTCCGCTCGAGCCGTACTTGAGGGCCATGATTTCCTCTGCCATCCATGAGGCCTGGTCGTTCCGGGATTGGAAACTGAGCAACTTTGGAACGATGATCAGCTCGTTTATATTGTTCAAAAGACGTCGCCGTCGATCCACAGACCGCAGAGAACCGGCCCCAGTACTCATCAAGTGAGTCGATAGATCAAGAACAGGTTTAACAGATCGGTAGTTCTGCTCTAGATAGACGCGGCGCAGAGTTTGATCGCACCAGTTCGCGAAGATGTCGAAGTTTTCCAAATTCGCGTTCCGCCAACCGTAAATGCTTTGATCCGGATCGCCCACGATTGTGATGTTGCGAGATGCGCGTCCGAACTGGAACACAAGTTTCAGCTGAAGAACAGACGTATCTTGGAACTCGTCAATCAATATGGCCTTGTATTTGTCCAGTATGTGTGGAAACTCATCAAATAGTCGATGGGCCTGAAGTTGAAGATCGTTGAAATCAAGCTGATTGTTGGACCAAAGCTCAGCCTCATAATCTTTGTACAGCTCTGAAAACAAGGGACATGCTCCTTGCGATTGGCTGTACAGGTCAGGTGTTATTGCTGACTCTTTCTGGCGAGCTATATCCGCAAGGGCTTGCCGCACGGCGAGGTCGAGTCGCCCACGCTCACTATGAAGTGCACACCACGCACGATGCTTGGGAATCTCCAGTAACTTCCTCATGATAGCCCTCTGATTGGTGGCGTCTGCAATCGTGAATTTCACCTCTCCTCGTGAACCTGTCAGAATTTTTCCATGACTCCCCCGCTCCCCCAGTCCGATGCGTGCGCCATATACCTTGAGGAAGCGGTAACATATGCTGTGAAGTGTTCCCGCCATGAGTCGCTGGGGTCTTATGCTGGGTTCGTCCTGAACAAGTTCCTTCACACGCTCCTTCATCTCCTTCGCAGCACGTTTCGTAAAGGTAGTGAGGAGAACGCTTGATGGATCCATGCCAGACATGAGCATATGTGCCACGCGACATGTCAACGTTTTGGTTTTGCCTAAGTTAGGTGCCGAACCATACCCTCGCCGGTCGTGCGATACACGCACCTGTCCCTGGGCCTGCGACAATCAGGAGCTGTCCTGTCAGCGGCGCAAATACAGCTTCCTCTTGGGCCCGATTGAGCTGGCCTGCCAGCTTAGCCCGTAGCTTCTCCACTCCTGGTGGTGACTCCGAAGTCATGTTGCTTTGAAGATGAGGCAGACTGGAAGAGGTAGTGTATACCGAGCCAAGCCACTCATCGGTGACGAAGCGCACAGCCTAAAAAATATATCGTTGCCGTCGTCTTGTGTGGCGCCGGCTTTCGGTCTGACCGTCTTTAGACTTCCATGGCCGTCAACGCGACGCGACCAAAAACATGCAAACTTGAATTATAGGGCAAAAAAATTGGTCACAGAGAGGCTCGAACTCTCGACCTTCGTGTTATTAGCACGACGCTCTAACCAACTGAGCTATGCAACCGATTTCTTGAAAATCAAAAATCACAGACCAATTAGAGGACGACGCAAACCCGAACTCCTTAATTTCACGATTTTTCGCTCGGAAAACCAGCATTAACCCTCTAAATGGTGCTGTTCAGTAGTTCTGGCGTGTTTCATATGCCTGGCAACGGTCAGATCGTCGTTCGCGGATGAGATTCAGAGCAGTGGCCCAAGCACCGAATCTTCACAGCATGACTAGGTCCCGAGAACACTACCCACTACCTCAGAACGAGGCGTGAGATGTTCATGTCGACCTGAATTGATCCCTTCCGTTTCCTATCTCGTAGCGTTCTGGGGTACCTATGACGGTCGGGCAGTCTCGCCTCGAAAATCCTCGTACATGGGCTAGACGCAACAGCAGAGGCGAAACAGTCTCCCTTTCTCGAAACCATTTACTCTTCCAGATTGTCATCGTCGACCTACTTCAACGTACTGACTTCATGAGCCATGCTAAGACCCTAGTTACTCGCCACAGTCTGTGTACAGTCACGCTTCCCGAAGCAGCGATGAGAGCCTGTAGAGGCCAAGACAGGCTTCCGTCGCAATTCTGAAGCTAGACTGCGACCACGACAGGGGTCAAAACGGTTGGGCCTCGTTCGGCATTGCAGGCTATGACGGAAGACTTTTGATCCTCGACGTCGGTCCGAAGACTCTCCCTGGTACATAGCATTTCCCTTTCACAAAGCCCTTCATTCTCTCCCATACTAGCCTCTGTCACAGCGTCACAACAAACCTGGCTGATCACAGGAAAACGGCCAATCAAAAAGAGGAGGTGCAATGTCGACGATTCAGACATGAGACGCCACATCGAGACTGCCCAAGCCGTTCAAGAAACCTCCGCTCACACTATGTGGCAAAACCCCAGGACCTGCGCAGTCACGTGACCAGTTTACCCGACCTGGGCTAGGGTAACTTCCCATTCGAACATCCCAGCCGCAGCAACCCGCCCAATCAGAGAAATCCAAATTGAATTACGGGCACCCGAGCCAGCGACACGAGCAGACAAACAATGCTTCGCCAACGGGTGAGCGCAGTGGGAGGCGTGCTGAGGCACGCCCAGCGGACGCGTGGGCTCGCCACGGTGAGCGACGCCCAGCCGCAAAGCCGCCAGTACGGCGGCCTCAAGGACCAGGACCGCATCTTCCAGAACCTCTATGGCAACTACGGCCGTGATCTCAAGAGCGCAAAGCGCATGGGTGACTGGTACAAGACCAAGGAAATCATCCTCAAGGGCCACGAGTGGATCATCAATGAAATCAAAAAGTCTGGTCTGAGAGGCCGTGGCGGTGCCGGATTCCCGTCTGGTCTTAAGTGGAGTTTCATGAACCCGCCCGGATGGGAGAAGAATGTCGGCCCGCGCTACGTTGTGGTCAATGCCGACGAGGGCGAGCCCGGCACGTGCAAGGACCGCGAAATCATGCGCAGCGACCCCCACAAGCTCGTGGAAGGCTGTCTTCTGTCTGGCCGCGCCATGAACGCAACGGCAGCCTACATCTACATCCGTGGCGAGTTCTATAACGAGGCAGCGATCCTTCAGCAGGCCATCAATGAGGCGTATGCCGATGGTCTCATCGGTAAGAACGCATGCGGCTCTGGCTACGATTTTGACGTCTATATTCACCGTGGCGCGGGTGCTTACATTTGCGGTGAGGAGACCTCTCTGATCGAGTCTCTTGAGGGCAAGGCTGGCAAACCGCGCCTCAAGCCCCCCTTCCCGGCTGGCGTCGGTGTCTTCGGACGGCCGTCCACGGTTACCAATGTCGAGACCGTCGCTGTTGCACCCACGATTCTGCGGCGCGGTGGCGACTGGTTCGCGTCATTTGGTCGCAAGCGCAACGAGGGCACTAAGCTGTTCTGCATTTCGGGCCACGTCAACACTCCGTGCACTGTCGAAGAGGAGATGTCTATTCCCCTCCGCGAGCTCATCGAGAAGCACTGCGGCGGTGT
The DNA here is from genome assembly GCA_030407195.1 of [Candida] tunisiensis. Classification (NCBI taxonomy): domain Eukaryota; kingdom Fungi; phylum Ascomycota; class Dipodascomycetes; order Dipodascales; species [Candida] tunisiensis. Next base: position 82,977 of record JANJPH010000004.1, read on the forward strand.
GCGCGGCGGCTGGGACAACCTGCTAGGTATCATTCCTGGTGGTGCATCTGTACCGGTCCTTCCCAAAAAGCTGTGTGAGGAAGCCCTGATGGACTTTGACCATCTTAAGGACCTCCAGAGTGGTCTAGGCACCGCCGCTGTCATTGTGATGGACAAGAGCACTGACATTGTGCGGGCAATTCAGAGATTTGCCTATTTCTACAAGCACGAGTCGTGCGGCCAGTGCACTCCGTGCCGTGAGGGCACAACATGGCTCAACAAGGCCATGGACCGTTTCCTAGCAGGCCAGGCCAAGGAGCGGGAGATCGAGATGTTGTGGGAGCTCACCAAAGAGATCGAAGGTCACACTATCTGTGCTCTGGGTGACGCTGCAGCGTGGCCAATTCAGGGCCTGATCCGTCATTTCAGGCCGGAGATGGTGGCAAAGATCAAGCAGTTCCATGACAACGTTGGCGACGTCAAGTTCGGTGGTTGGACCAAGACCGCTCAAATCGAACAAGGCAAGGTCGTTGGCGCACCAGTTCCTGGAGGCCACCATTGATAAACGAAACTACACTCATAGAAAACCTGGGGCATGTAATTAGTGTATCTTCGTCATCACTTCATTTCATCGTATACCTCACTCGGGGATCTATGGTGTGGTCGGTGCGGAAGCTGCCCATCCAAATCCCCACATATGACTCAGATGCCGCAAAACGCACGGCGGCAGTGGCGGAACTCTAAAGCCGTGCGCGGCCTGAACAAAAGACTAGTAGTTCATTATGCAACTTTACAGGATTGCAGTGGTGCAGACCGTTGGTCACCTAACCACCTCTGTCTGGATTGAGCGTTGAGGCGAGTTGACACGTGAGGTTTTCAAGGAGTATGTCGGGATGGAATAACTCGCGGCGCAACCGAGGTTTTGACCACGACGTTCCAGGAACCAAACCCATGTCTCTCAAACCTTTGAGACGCTCCTTGAGCTCATTGACTGACACACCCATCTCTTCCGCTAGTGTGGCCATTTCTTCCTTCGATCTCGGGTACCCTTCGTTCATGATATATGCTGCGGTCACGCGCTTCGTCGCCAATCCCAGTAGTTGCTGAAACAGATGGGGGTGGTTATTCCCCAAAAGACAGCTCCAACACTGCATTTCGGCGGCCTGCAAACCTTCGACGTCATCGTCGAGATAGCCGTAACAGTAGATATGCACCCATCCCTCGCATTTGTCACATTGCACCTGTGGTATATCTGTGTTGTACGTCTGTCCACATTCGCAGTCAGCCACGTCCTCAGCCAGTTGCGTGGTGAGCGTCGTAGTTTCCGTGACACGCTCTGCCGTGCTCTGGAACGGAGTTGCTTCAAGGCTGGGAATGCTGGACTCTGGTTGAGTCAATTGGTACATATCATCCAGTTGACAGCCATCATGACTGCCGCATACTTGAATCGCGCTGCCCTTCGGTGTCAGTTTTCGTCTCTTCCGTAAGCGATCCTTAATATTTTGAGTGGCGAAGGCGTGCTCCGCCTTTGCATGTTCTACTTCCGCAGCTGTGGGGTGCTCTGGCGCAAACACTGAAGGCGGAGTTGCAGGAAGAACCTCGCTTGGATGCTCAGAGAAGACCAAGTCATCGTCACAGGCGTCCCAGGGCTCGGCAGAGGCTAGAATGGGCGCACCGCCTAGGGATGCAGCGCTTACACTACGTGAATGTTGGCGCTCAATCGCAGCCACCGTATCTGATGGAAGCGTAGGTGCAATGTTGCCACCACAATTTGAATCTCTTGCCGGTGCCTCAGGCTGTGTGGCTTGGACTTTCTCGTCCGAGTCAGCGACAAGAGCTTGGATGGCCTCTATGTTGTGGCGGATCTGGGAGAACACATCTCCCTTTTCCGTAGCTCCAAAGTCTGGTGACGACGCCCTGCCCCCCTGACAGGGGCTTGAAGGAGAGCTGCTAGATATATTTGTCTCTGAGCGCTCAGCATTCGCGTACGGTGCCATCAAGCACACACCGACGGCATGCCAGCCACTCATGACAACGCTGAAAGTGCGGGTGCGCAAACCGTCATGCCCACCACCGCGGCAAATTTCAACGTCGTGCAAATGGCCAGAACGGAAATGCGGAGGTTGGTAGTGGGCCGGGGTCTCGTCGTAGTAGAACAGTTTCATCGATAGGGACCGCGTCTCAGGCAGGATAGGCAGATCTTGAGTGGCTTTGATGAAATCCCTCAAAACTCTTTGCGCGTTCGCCTGAGCATCTCTGAGACGTACGTCTGCTCCGAGTGCCCCTAGCCCAGAGCGGTAAGAAAAATGCACTGAATAGGACTCTAGCAAGGTTACCGGCTCTGCCCTGCTGCTGTGTATCTCGAATACCATGGTCTTGAGGTACTGCCGGTTCATAGCAGCAAACACAGCCTCCTCAGTCCAGTCCAGAAGCAAGTCAGCTTGATGGGACTTGCCACGCTTCAGCTTTTTCACCCGGAGTGGTATTTTGGGGGGGCTGGCGGCGCTGGCGTCCGCAGTCTCAGAAGCCTGGTCGTCAGATCCGGCGCTAAATATGTCGTCATCATAGTGGTCGTCGGGAAAGACATCACGTAAATATGTAATGCAACTGAGTGCAGTCAGAACGAGGCCGTGAACAAAGTGGAGCGACTCATCCTCGGTTGTAGCTCTGTCGGCCTCTCTCATCGTTGGCAAGTTCCAGTTCACGGTGGCAATGAAGATGTCACGTGCTAGACTAGTTCTCATCACGTGACGTGGCAACTCAGCTGGTGCTGAGTGATAAGCCCATTCGGGTTGATAGTCATTACTATGTACAGAGCTCACGGAGCTTTTCTATGTGGTCAATCTCCTTGACCGCTTCTTCCGTCAGATTGATGTAGTCCATGCCCTTTCCGACCGCTACGTCATCTTCTATTCTAATACCGATGCCACGGAAGTGCTTGGGCCACCGATCAGTGTCCGGTACGTACACTCCCGGCTCTATGGTCACCACCTGACCCGCACGTAGCTTCTCCGTGCGCGGATGCTCCGGAAGGTCGTGGACATCCAAGCCCAGGTTGTGGCCAATGTAATGGGGGTAGAGATGCCGGCTCACCTCGTCGTGAGAAATGTCGGACATCCCCGCGTTGCGCAGCTCGCGCCACATGAGCTTTTCCGATAGAAGATGAATGTCATGGAGCGACACGTTGGCTCCCTCGCAGCACATCTTGACGCATTCCTTCTCCACGTTCAGAACAGCCTGATATAAATCACGCTGAGCGTCGCTATACTTCGAGGCGCGCACAGGCCATGTCCTCGAGATGTCTGCGCAGTACCCACCGTACTGGCCGCCGGCATCCACAAGCACAAGATCGTCAGGACCGAACACGTCGTCGTTGCGAGTATAGTGTATACTAAGAGCATTCTTGCCACCAGCAACCACAGGAATGTAAGCGCTTTTCTCGCAACCTCCGACGCGGAAAGAGTAGTCTAGGAATGCATACAGGTCGGACTCCTTAGAGAACGTTCGCGCGAACGCTTCATTGAAAGCCTCCCCTGAAATTTGACCAGCGATTTCCATGGTGGCGATCTCAGCCGGACTTTTGATGAGCCGCTGTTGGCGGAGCAAAGGGGCTAGCGGCCGAACGGATTTGTCCTTGATGAGGCTACCGACTGTACGATCAACTTTGGACGCACTATCACTTGAAGGTGCAAAGAACTTGGCGAAAGACGAAGACTCGCTTTTGGGCAGGTCTATGAAGACTGTCTTGGCGCGCCGGATAATGGGCGAGAGATATTCACTGATGCGATCGCTCGAGCCGCTCTCATCAGCGCCAAACAACGTCTGTACGGCGTCGACACCTGTCCGCGAGCCCTCCCACAACTCTGAGTGCTCTGATTTGGGAGGCACAAACATGTGAAACACGAAACCATTGGCACTAGACTTCTCGAGGGCCAGCACAGAGTTGGGCTCCAGGAAGCCTGTCAGATAGAAGAAGTCTGGGTTCTGGTGGAAATCGTAGAATACAGCTCCGGATCTATACTTGACTCTGGAGCCGACGACCACGGCTACCGAGTTGTCAGGCAATGCATCACAGAGGGTCTGGCGACGAAGCGCATACTCCTGGGGCGTTATGCCTGGCGTCACTGTGTTAGACTGAGTTGATTGAACGCCGGGAGCTCGAGATACTCACGCTCGCCATCGAGAACAATGTGCGGCCGTGTTTCATGCACCGGCTGACCAGCAGTTAATGGAGCTGCCGTCGAAAGCGTCCGACGTGGCAGACCAGTTCGCCCGGCAACGGGATGGACCACTCGGCCGGCTGTCCCCGCGATAGGTAGTACAGGCCGTGCGCGCAGAATCGCGAGCCGGCGGATCATTTCCACAAGTCCAGCTGACCTCCAGTTTCTCTCGAGCAATGAGAGTCGGAGATGCGCAGTCGCCGATTCACGTGATCTGATCACAGGACCGTTTCACGTGACCCTTCATGCACCTACCCGCCCGGGGTGCAGCGCTTACAAGCTCGGAGGCCAGTCCTCCGCGGGTTGCTGGTCGCAATGGTGCGGTGCAAAAGGAGCAGACCTCGAGCACCGGCCTCGGACGGACTGTTCCTCCGCGGGTGCGCCGGGGACGGCTGTTCAGGGTCTCCGCCCCGCGGGCTAATGCCGGCGGTGTTAAGTCCGGCCCAATACGCATTTAAGGACCATAAACGCCGATGCAGGGAACGTTCGACGCAGAACAATAGCACCCGCCGCAATGCAAAGCCGAGGCCCTCGGACCTCGGGGTTTATGGCCCCGGCGGTCTGATAGATAACTATATAAGGCTAACAACACCGTCTCACTAGAAAATCACATCCATTGAAACCACTACAATGTCCACATACAAGAGAGTTACGCTGAAGGAGTACCCTAAGGGTGATATTGTGCCGGATCAGCACTTTAAGGTCCAGGAAGAACAGGTTCCTCAGCCTGGAGACAACGAGATTCTCGTCAAGCTCGAGTTCCTGTCTCATGACCCCACTCTCCGCGGCTATATTTCGGGAAAGAAGACTTACCGTGATCCCGTCCCCCTTGGCGACACTATGGTCGCATGGGGTGTCGGCGAGGTGATCAAGTCGAACAGCAGCAAGTTCAAGCCTGGCGACCGTGTCTCTGGTGAGCTCGGATGGGCGGAGCTCTCTGTGCACAAGGCTAATTCCGTTCAGAAAGTCTTCGTTCCCGAGGGTGCACAAGTCACCGACACCATGGGCATCCTGGGCATGACGGGCATCACTGCCTACTACGGACTGCTCGTGATTGCTGGTGGCGTCAAGCCTGGTGACCGAGTGTTGGTATCTGGCGCCGCCGGAGCCACTGGCAGCACTGTGGGCCAGATTGCGAAGCTCAAGGGCGCGCATGTTGTTGGCATTGCTGGCACTGATGATAAGTGCCGGTGGCTGACCGAGGAGCTCGGCTTTGACAAGGCTATCAATTACAAGGCTCCTGATTTCAAGAAGCAGTTCGCTGAAGCCAACAAAGACGGCATTGACATCTACTACGACAATGTGGGCGGAGAGATTCTGGACCTGGCGTTTGCGTTTGCCTCTGTGCACGCCCGCTTCGCCATTTGCGGCGGTATTTCTGACTACAACACTGACAAGCCCACAGGTCTGCGCAACTACCTTGCCATCATCTCGAAACGGATCACAATGCAGGGCTTCTTGGTCACTGACTATATGCCTCATTGGAAAGAAGCTGTGCAGCAGCTCGGCAAATGGTTGGCTGAGGGGAAGATCAAATCCCGAGCGACAATCGTCGAAGGACCTATTGAGAAGGCCCCCCACACCCTCGTTGATCTCTTCAAGGGCGTCAACACTGGCAAACTCATTCAGAAGGTCAACAACAATGCCAACCCTAAGTTGTAGGCTTATTTATTAGACATAAATATCACATCACATTAGATCTAGTGCGAACAACACAGCTTTCGTATTGACGAGATAGTTCCGTGCGATGTTCTTGTTATTCCGGGCAATGTCGTCGATCAGATTATCACCTGTAACCCGTAGGGTTTTAGACTTCGCATCCAGCCGTACATTCAAGCCAACTTCCTCCACCAATCTGACGATTTCTCGCTCTAGTTCTTCCACAGGCTTGCCAAAAACCTGTGACATTTGGGACAGCTCGACTGTCGCAAATGGCGAAATATACTGCACCAGCATCCGGCGCCATACGAGCTGTCGCATTTCTTTGACATGGCTCGCCAGATATATGTCGAGTAAGTAGTCGTTCTCGTGCTCCGCCCACAGAGCTGAAAACGTAGCGTAGTCGACTGCCAGGAACGCGTGCAAGAGGCGAGGTAGGTATTGACTATTATCCTCGCACATGACGTTGAATGTAGGGTCCTTGTTCACCAACTCCTGTAGTTCGGGACGAGGATATGTGGCAAGAGCACAGAGTGCCACAATAACAGCGACGTCACCGCATGTCAGAAGGTAGCCCAATTCGCTTCGGATCTCGTTGGGATCAGCCACCTGCAACAGACGTGCACAACGTTCATAATGTCCAGCGTGAAGGCAACTCATCGCGTACAATACCATACGTTGGACAGCTTCCTTGCTAACCTCCATGGATGAAGATGTCCGCGATAGCAAATTGCCTACGTAACCCCAGTTCCCCTGGAATGCCGAGACCCGTGCCATCCGGATTGACATAGCACTGCCGTCATATTCCGTGCTCGCGTCTCGTTGGTTTGTGAGATTTCGCAATGCAAGTTGCCACTTTCCCAGAGAAGCAGCGAAGTCAGCCAGATCGCCGTAGGTTTGACGTACCGACTCCCTCACCAGATTGTTCTGGTAACGCTGAAGGTCGCTCTCGAGTCTCTCGTGTTCTGCCTGGTTTGCTGCCCGGGTCTTCTCGATCCATTCGGTCGCTGGTATCGCCGCTGGGTCGCTCGGATTCGCCGTCTTGAGCTCTGTGAGCAATTCGTCATACAATTGGACGTCCCTGGTCTCGGTCATCACGGTCTGTATGGCCATTGCCAATGCTTTTGTCCGCATTGGCGGGCACCGTTCGGCCACGAACCGGAGACGGTACACCTTGTTGAAACCGTGGTATCGCGCACTCCATTCCTCCAGCGCCCATGTCGGGAGCCCAACCAAAGTCTTTGCCATTTGTCGTGTGTGTAGTTGCCGCCCTGCGTTGGGCCCATGACCGGTGATCCCCGAGGGCTCATAACATGAAGGCACACGACCTGGCGATCCAGAAGGGCTCATAACATGCGGGCACACGACCTGTCGATATTGAAAAATCTCACCGAATGCTGACAAGAACAGCTCGCCATGGAGCTGTGGCGTGTGTCCGCGCTGTCGCGTGCGTGCCGGCACGGTGCCTTTCCAAGCAGGCAGCGTCAGCTCAACGGTTGAAGACTCGGCTGAGGGAGCTCGTGGAAGACGATGGCGTGCTAGCGGATCGAGAGGCGAACGCTCGAAGATCCGAGGCGGAAAGGAGGAAAGCTGAGGCGCGACGATTGCAGGTTACACAGTCGGAGAGGCAGAGCGCTAGGGAGACTGCGTTTGAGTTCTACGACAGGTACTTTGCAAACCCGAGCTCGAACGGTACGGAGGTCGATCAACACTTCAAGCAGCGCCACTTCCTCACAGAGTATCTAGGCACAACTCCAGAGCGCCTCCGCGACTCTTACAAAGCAGTCAACGATGCGCAAAAGCATCTGAAGAAAAAGCAGGTCGTCAGCGCTGTGTGGGTGGCACGGTTGTCAGGCAGCCCAGTGGTGTACAACCTGTGTTGGCAACAGTACGTCCGGAAGTACGGCCCGAGACAAACACTGAAGCTGTACAAAGACATGAAGAAGCGGGGAGTGCAGCCGACAGCTGTCACATTGGCAGCAGTCGCCGACGCCATCACTGGCTATTGCCAATCAAAGAATGAGTGGATTCATGTCCATGATGCTGTGAGCTGGTCCAATGAGTTCATAGCGCAACTTGAGAAAAGGCTCAACAATGACCTGGCGAGCCGGGCTGAGGACTGGACCATTGCGGCCACTTCGATATTGCGACTCTGTTTGCGGTGTGGCAACCACGCTAACGCTGATGGAGAGCTGGCGTCGTGGTGGCAAGTCTGGGAGGCATTGCCGAAGGTCAAGGGAAAGCCTGGGTATCCAGACCTGCGAACTTGCACAGTCATTTTCCGAGGAATAGCTGCCATGGCAACTCCTATTCCGGGGCATCGCCCGGTTTCGAAGGCGAATGGGCTAATCTATTATGCTGAAAAGGTTTTGGCTTGGGCAAAGGCGAACCTCGAAACTGACGAACGCCTCCTGAATGCTTTTATCGGCGCACTAGTGGCGACAAATCTGCCAGGCTACAGCAAGAATGCCATAGGCTATTTGCAGGAGTACTATGGCGTTCCCGCAGAACAGCGACCTCTCGTTGACACTGAGCCTCGTTTTCAGATGTCAGCCTTCTCACTCGAGCTGCTGCTCAAAGCTTGCGGCGTGCTCGGCGACAGAGAGACAGGCCGCTGGTACTTTGAAACGATGTATCGGTCTGTTCCTCGCAGCGAGGGCTGCATCGTGGCCTATTTGAATCTGCTCGAAAACCAAGGCCGGCTGGCTTTGCAAGCTGTGGAGTCAGCTGATGACGAGCTAGTTACAAGACGGCTTCTCCAGGCCGCGTGGAGTGTCGTGCTAGCCTGCAGTCCGTCCATACCCTTGCATTTCAGCAGGGTGGAGGCGACCCGCGCTCGGATGGTAGGCAGCTTCACACCGCAGCTTCTGCACTTGTATCTCCGAGTAGGTGAGCGGAGGGCAAAGGAGCGCCACGAGATCGAAGCCTGCCTGGCGACATACGCTAAGCACTACAGAAGGCTGTTTGATGAAGACGGGCCTGGCCACTTGGAACGCGAGCGCAGCCAATGCGAACGGTTAGCATCAAAACTGGAATCGAGACTGGTCACGAAATAGAATGTAAATAGCATAATCCTCCTATTTTTTGACTCCGTCTTGATGTCTTGTTCTTTCTGGTGGCCACTGCGGCTCATGCGCGCAGCCCAGACATCGTGACTATCCACCAGCAATGGAGGTGCGGAAATCGTTCGAGGACGTTACACAGAGCGGTGGCAGTGTGGCGGACTACCTTGAGGTTTTGAAAGCCATTCCAATCGATGACGAGGCGAGTCTGAAAGCATTCGTGGACGAGTGTCTGCAATTGCAGAGCTACGCAAACGCGAAGCAGCTGCTTGAGGAGATCAAAAAACATGTCACCACAGCCGTCACCAGTCCGCAGACACAAGTCACGGTGCTGGAGCATGTCACCGACGCCGTCAGCAACAGCATTAACTACGAGTCCTTGGAGCTGGAGTTCCGGCTCGCACTTGCGGACGTCCACGAAGCGGAGGAGGACAACAAAAAAGCGGCTGACGTCCTCTCAAAGGCGAATCTTGAGTCCGCGCAGAGCCGTCTGACTGATCAGCAGAAGCTGGCCATATACGTCCGTATTCTGCGCAACCTGCTCGAGGAAGGTGACACTGTCGCCGCAGAGACATACATCAACAGGGCGGCGGTGCTAGTTCGCAATGCGCCAGCAGACCTCAAGGTCCATTTCCGTCTGTCGCAGGCACGAGTGTTTGACGCTAAGCGCAAATTCGTCGAGGCAGCATCCAAATACAGCGAGGTCAGCCACGATACTTCCGTCGCGCTCGAGGACAGGTATCAATGCCTGAACGCTGCGGCCGTGTGCGGAATCCTGGCGCCCGCAGGGCAATTGCGGTCTAGAGTGCTGGCCGGCATATACAAGGATGAGCGTGCTCGAGATTTGCCCTATTTCAACATTTTAGAGGCCATTTATCTAGACCGGATATTGCGGCCAGAAGAAGTAGGCCGGTTCAAAGAGCACCTTCAACCGCACCATCTCGCCACGTTGTCGGACGGCACGACTGTGCTCGACCGAGCTATCACCGAACATAACCTGTTCAGCGTCTCGCGGCTTTTCGACAACATATCATTCGCCACGTTGGCCCAGATCTTGGGACTCGGCGAAACAAAAACAGAGCAGTACGCGGCGCGTATGATTGCTCAAGGGCGGGTCGATGGCAAGATTGACCAGATTGCCAAACTAATTGTGTTTCAAGCTCCTCAGCCGCTCGAACGCTGGGATGATAACATCGCTGCCCTATGCCAAGATTTGGAAGAAATCGCAGCTGACATCCAGGGCCAAGCTTGACGCATTACTGTATCTATTACGCATTATACATTACTGTCAAACTGGGGAAAGGTTGCCCAGTTGTACGAACTGAATCATCTTGTCCCATTCGGACCAGTCGATGAAGTCCACCATATCAGCTGCCCAAGGGTTCTGTAAGATAGCGTCTGAGTACAAAGTTGATCGAATGACGCGTGCGTCCTCGTCCGACCCAGGTTCGTCACTCGAACTGCTGCTGGCAGCCTCATGGTTAGGGTCTGTTTCCCGCGACTGCTGAGCAAATCCACGACTGCCCGTCTGTGGCAGGACCTTTACGACCCGCTCCCAAAGCGTCGAGATGACGGCCCACGTGTTGTCGCCAAGGTCAGCGAGCTGACCACCACGAAATGCCTCGATAGCGGCCTGCACAGCTTTGCGCGCCCTTTCACGGTACTTCCAGTCGGGATCGATTTCCAGCTTGGTCAACAATATGATGAGGTGCTCTTTTTGAGTGTATTTGCGCGTCATCCAGCGAAAGTTCTCAAGGTCGGGCGCCATGATAGCTTCTAGGGTGTGTTCTAGTGAGGTAAGTGACGCAATGATGACCCGTTCGCGCATCTCGGAACTGATAGCAGTGGCGTCACGAGTGATTAGCGGCAGATAGAGCAACAGCAACAGCTTGTTGGATATTAGATGTGTCCAGCAGTAGCCGATGCGCTGACGCGGGTTCGCTGGGTCGCAGTTCTTGGTGATTCTTGCAAAGAACTCAAACAAAAAGTCAATAGCTTGCTGGTCCTCTTCGAGTGGTGGCGGGTCCGGCATCACAAGACGGCGACACACGCGACGATATATAGCCATTGACGATAGTGAGATGAGATTCAGCGAAAAATCCGTCCATGGGGCGCCGTCAGGGTCCAGAATGGGCCAGTGAACACCAAACTTGAGTTCATGATGATTGCGCCCCGGGGCGGCGGCATTGGAGAACTCAGTTTCGTTCACCAGGAGCGGCAGCTTCGTGTCAAACATATCCTCAGAGATGAGAGGATCGACGCCACTGTTCAGAGAACATTGTACGTCAATCTTGCAAACGTAGAACCAGAGCCTTCGACGGATTTCTGTCTCGGCGAACGAGAACTTCACGTCCTCAAAAACAGTGGGATCACGATGCAGGCCAAGGCTTTGCGCGAGCCGTACCAGAACAGGGATTTCGAGAATGCCAGAGGAATGCGACGGGCGCTCGCCGAGGTCACAGTACAAGAGCAAGATCCACGCTTTGATTGTGTCCAAGTCGCATTTAACCAGAAATCTGTGGTCCAGCATAGCTTGCTCCGCTGCCAACCGCATCAAGGCTTTGGTATGACCAATATCCTGACCGTAAAAATGGTGTCGCACGTCGCTCTCCTTCACGGAATAGAGCGCAGTGTAGAAGATGGTGAAGAACAGAGCCCGCTGCGAGCCTGGTGCTTGGGAACCTGCATCTCGAAAGCGCTTGTAGTCCTCGCGAACGTCGTAGCTATTGAGAATGCGAACCACAGGATGGATGCGCTCGAGAAAAACGTCGAGGAGGACATTCATCTGTGGCGGTGTAAGGATGGTGAAGGCGTGGGCTGCGTCGAGAGGACGCTGTAGCGCGGCTGCCGTGCTGTAGAACGGGCTTCCCGGGTCGGCTTTTGCAGACTGCCCCGAATACTGGCTGTGTACGAAGCTGTAAGTCTTTTGCTCGGGAGGTATTGCAGTCTGGGGCAAGCTACCATGAGAAAGCGCCGTTGGCAGGCCAGGCACTTGCACCGCTGCTCCCGCCGGAGGGCCCACTTGTGTGGCCAGAGGCGAGGAGTGCGCGCTGACGGTAGGCGGATTCGAGGAAGCGTAATCAGAGGCTCCAGTACTGCCGAAAAGAGACTCGGGATATAGGTCATTGCGGGTGCGTTGGCTGTCGTGGTAGAAAAACGGGACGCTGTCCCGATATTTCGTGCTCACGCCGCCACCACGATGCTTCTCGGTGGCAAGGTTGTAGAATGTATGGGTGTACTGTGTCGCGCCGTTTACCTTGACTAGCGTGCCCACCATGGGCGTCGCACTGGCACGACGACGGCTTGACATCCGGCGCCGCCGCTTTGGGGGCGGCAGGCCGGGGCCGTCAGACGAAAGAGACCTGACTGCGTCCAGCGGCGCGCTGCCGCTGTTTGGATTGTAGCGAACGGTGCTGGTTGCATGGTCGACCTGTGCGCCCGGGCTCTCTGTCTTGATGGTGTCAGCCTTGGAGGGAGTGAACTGGTACTCGCAGACGGTGTTGTACTTGTTGCAAGCATTGCACGGTCGCTGCCGGTCGCACTTGATCTTCTTGCTCCGGCATTGAAGACACGACGATATGGGACGTGACCGCGTGATAACGCGCGCCGGTTGCTGGCGGTCGTGGTTGGACATAGCTCGGCACCCGAGGCATGGCTGGAGTCGGCTCGGTAGAAATATGGAACCCGGGCTGTGTGCCTCCAACGCGCGGCTAAATGACGGGCGTCAGGCCTTGCCAGATGCCGAGTCCCCGGATTGCTGGCCAGCGACAGGCCGTGTCGGAGAGGTGATCGGGCGGGTAAAGTGGAGGATCTCTCGGCCGAGAGATGCAGGCCCCTTGAAAAATCTCGAGCCGCATCAGTCCAGGAGTTACGCCGGCGGTTCAGATTTACGCGCAGGGCTTTATATACAGGCGCAGCGTCGGACCCAATGGAGATTTTTCACGCCACTGCTAGTGATGTGAGTCGGACAGCCGAAAAGGCACGGGATGCGAGAGACTAGCTGATGATACCCTTACTCAGCTCACTCAGAGCCCAAGGTGGCACTGCTGAGAACCTTCCTTCCAACACTTCAATCCTGACAGTCTTTGTGCTCCGGAACACCGTTGCGTTGCTCAGTCCGGACGGCAACTAACCCAGCACCGACGTTCCTGCCGGCGGCGGAGCCAGCAAAACATAGGGCAATACACGCTTGTTGGAGGTGTCTACGTAGTTCTTCGGCCGAGGGGCTTTAGCGGTGTCGACGCCCCCGGGGTCACGTGACGGGCATCCGTTTGCTCACGTGACGTCTGTGCGACTGGGCACGTGACTGAATCCACGTTCACGTGACAGCGCTCGTGCGGCTCAGTTGCCAGCACGCGTTAATGGCAGAGCAATGGAGGTCGAGAGCGTCGCGTGGCTGGTGGACGACGGCGCCGGCGCGGACGGCCTGTCCGAGGAGACCGTCGCGCGCCTCAAGGGCCGCGACCTGGGGTTCTACGACAAACTAGCGACGAGCCTGGAGCACGCTGCCCGCGAGCGGATGCAAGACCTGGCGGCGGTGGCGGACGAGCCCGACTTGCTACCAGCTGTGGAGGTTTCAGAGACCGAGCGGGACCTTCAGGAGGAGAAAGAGCAGAACCAAGAGCTGCTGCTGCTTCTCAATGACCTGTGGCTGCTCAGAGCGACCTTCGTTGAAATCAAGGCCTTTGTCGACCTTGGCGAGCTCACGCAGGCATGGCAGGCCCTTGCCACGGCGCAGCAGAAGCTGCAACAGTTCAGTTCCAAGTGGAGTGGCGCCGCGGCGCACATCGCCATCCTCCACGACCTTCAAGACCGACATGCCCAGTTGACAGCACAGCTCAGAGAGACTGTGTCGTCATTATGGGCGGACGCTATTCGTCTCGACCCCATTATCACAAAGTCGCGACAATTGCAGATATTGCCAGTTGCGCAAACGCTAGAGCCGCAGGAGTCTGGAGAGCGGTGCGAAGTGCCACTCGAGGAGGTTGTTGAAGCAACGCACGAGATCGATGGACCACAGAAATGGACGAACAGGACCGAGGATCTGCTTGCTATGGTCGAGCGCACTGCTTTACAACCAGTGCTAGACCTGGACGTAAGCCTGGTGCCGAAGCCGGAGGCTGCCATGCACCCTGGCGATTTTCACGTCGACAAGAGCCTTGGTGGCGGCACAGCGGCACCACATACGTCTAATGATGCCACCACAGAGGCCACGACACTGCGTCTGGAAAAGTACCCGGAGCCGCAGTCTGCGACAGTCCACAGCGTTGTGGCAAGTTTGGCTGCTCTGGTAAAGCTGCTATCTAAACTGCCGAAGCCGCTGAAAAGTGCATTCAGCAAGCGATTCTGTCACCACATAACGCGCACATTGACCGTGCACACCTTGCCTGCCCTGATCCCAGATGTCCCGCAACGGCTGCCAGAATTCGAGAAAGAGCTGCGGGTCGAGCTCCGGCGCTTCGAAGAGGTGCTGCACCAGTGCGAATGGTCTCGCAGTCGAGACCTCAGCGACTGGCTGGCCAACTTTCCGGATGAGTGGCTTCACAGCACGCGGCTCAAGTACATGCACCGCCTTCGCGTAGCACTGCTCACCGAGAGCCAGGCGCTTGAGTACGAGCAGGTAGAAGAAAAAGGCGAGGACCGTCCTGTGGCAGAGGCTCCGGCAACACCAGAACCCGAGAAGGCTCAGCCGGACGACGAGGACGGGTGGAACGATCAATGGGACGACGACCTGGATAGTCCGCGGTCAGTCCGAAAAAGCGACGACGGTGCAAGCAAACAAGAGGAGGACGCATGGGGCGAGAGTGAAGACTGGGGCTGGAACGACGACGAGAGTATGAGCTCCAGTCCAAAGAAGTCGGCATCGAAACTGAGTCACAAAGCAAGTGTGGGGTCTCAGCGATCTTTGCGATCACACAGTGGACAGCCACGGGCGGATCCAGCGAAAAAGCCTCTGGCTGTGCGGTTTGTGTCGCAACTGCCCGTGCGAGTAGCTGAGATGGTGCAGGCCTACCAGACAGAGGTGCGTTCTGTTCAGGAAGTGTTTGCTAGCAACAAATACTTTGCCGGACTGGACGCCAGTGATGTCAGCGACTTCTACACCTGTTACCGGGCGTTCTGCGGGCACGTCTACCGCAATGCCAAGAGCGAGCTTGTGCAGTTCAACGATCTCTATACGATGAGCGCGTTCATCCTGGATGCCCAGTTGCCAGGGACAGCGCAGGATCAGCGGCTGCTGAACGACTGCGGGCAGCGACATTTGCAGTCACAGGTGCTGGAGCCGCGGCAGGCAGAGCTCGAGGCCATTCTCGCCGAGGCCAACTTCTTTGAGAATGTCTCGCACCACGACAACCTTGCGCGCTGTAAGGCGGTGATTATCAAGCTTTCAGCCAAGCTCCAGTCGCTGCGACGCGAGTGGATTGCATGGGCGCCGTTCCAAGTGACGGCCAAACTTCTCGGTGCGCTGTTGGAGGACGTGCTCGTGGCCATAACGAGCGCGATTGAAGCCCTGTCGGACATCAGCGAGAAGGACAGCATCGAGCTTGCCAAGCTGATTCGGCGGATAGCGTTGCTGGAAGAGCTTTTTGTGGACCCCAACGCTAGTGAGCCGGCAAACCCGGGTCTCTACTGCCACTCGTGGTTCAAGTTCCAGTATCTTGGAGAGATCCTCGAGAGCTCGCTCGCCGACATACTGTACCTATATAACAGCGGTTCGCTGGTTGACTTTAGCAACCACGAGCTGCGACGGCTGATCGTTGCGCTCTTCAGCGAGTCTGAGCACCGGCGGAACGCGCTGGCTCAGATCAAGGGGTAGCGGCGGAGACAGTCATAACACATTCTATTTTACAGACTCTGATTTCGTCGATGCTCTAGAAATGCAGATGTAGAGGCGGTCGTAAGTGGCGTACTAGTAACACAGTGAAGAAGTGAAAAATGGGCAGCAGAGAAGGGGATATCATGTGGCGCCCAGCTGGAGGAGGCTCTTGGCTGCTCCCATGCTGGCCGGGGTGCCCCTGACGGCAGAGCTGAGCAGGGCCTTATGCGGGGACGACAGCAGGACGCTGCTTGCCTGCCGCTTGTGGACCCTGACGGGGGTGTTGACGGCCGGTGCGTCGGGCTCAGTGCTGGTGCTCTCGAGCGAGCTGAGGGTGGCTGAGGAGGCGCTGCGGCTGGCGGGGTTGCAGTCGGGGGAGACGGAGGCGCTGCGGGGCCGCGATTCGTCGTCGGGGGACGCGCGAGAGATCTCGTGGAGGTTGCTGAGGGAGGTGCCGGTCTGGTTTGTGACGACCTTGTAGTAGGCGAGCCGGAGGCGCATGCGCAGTCTGTCGGCGACGGCCTTGCACGACGGGGTGGTGGGGTCGGCGAGCGGGCTCTCGGCGCGGTCGGGGAGCTGGGACGGCATCAGGAGTGGCGGGGGGGTGATGCGGAACGGCTTGGGGGGCGAGGACGACACGTCGGTGCGTGTGGGGCGGGGTGGGCTCTTTTGGACCTTGGACGGGGAGCGTTTGTTGGAGTCGAGCACCGCGAGGGCCTTGCGGGGGCTGCGCGTGGGCGACATTGTAGGAGGGATTGAGAGGCGGCCAGTGCTTGTGTCGACAGGTGATTGGTGTCTTGTGTCTATATGGTGTCGAGGTGTCGACGGTGTCGCCGGGTCTATGCTGTCGACAGGTGATTGGTGTCGACGGGTGTATGCTGTGTCGACGGGTCTATTGTGTCGACGGGTATGCTGTGTCGACGGTCTATATTGTGTCGACGGTCGCACTGTATAGCTGCGACTGGTGTAGGTACAACGCAAGCACGCCGGCTGCTCTGCGAGCACGGCCCCTGGTGTACTAAGGAGTGACTGAGGAGCGTTGCGCCGATGTCGCGTGTTTGTTTATGTGTAGCCGGGTTGGGCGGACGCGTGCGTGGGGGGTGCGAAAGGGGAGCCAACGGGACGGGCGAGGAGCAGGGTGGCGGGCTGGCGAGCGACGGCGCGGGAGCGGGATTCGGGTTGGTTTTGTAGTCGAGCCAGCGCGGGCCGTGGCGTCTCTCCCCGTCATTGGGGGGTTTTGTTTTTGGCCGGCCCCTCGTGTTGCTTTTTCGCTTCGCGTCCTCGATGCACGTCTCATGGCGGCCATGGGCTCGAGTGTCAGGAGGTACCGTCGCGTGGCGGGAGGCCGGGGGTGTTTGGGACGCTGGCACGTCAGCGGTGACGCGTCTGGGCGGGGTCGGCGAGGGTCGCGCGGTCTGACGGTGTGACGGTCTACAGTCTGGACATAAAGGGTCCGGTCGTAAAGGGCCCGGTCACAAAGGGCCCGGTCATAAAGGCTGGACAGCCTCGACCGCCTCGCCGGCCCGGCCAATCTGGACAGCCTCGCCCAGGGGCGCGGCCAAGACGAAGCAATCAACCGCCATCGGCCAGGTGAGACACCGAAATGACCTCAGCCACCCGGATCGTCATCTCGTCGCGGAGGTTTGGCGTGCAGGGCCCGACGCGTCGCCGTGCGCTGTTCCACGCGTGCCGCGAACCCTGACGGGCCTCCTGGACGCCAGCCCGTCGCGGCTCGCTGCATTCTCGCTGGCCGGCATGCTCCGGCACCGTGGCGCGGTGCCAACGGCTCGAGCATGCTGCCGCCCAACGGCCCGAGCATGTTGTCCAGGGCCATGGCCCCCCCGCCGGCCGGCTGCAACGCCCGCGCGCGCCCGTCGCATACGCGACCCTGTGGCCGCCTGTATCAGGCCTAGCCGAGCTGCTGCCACATAACGTGGCGGCGGCTGCTTCGCGAGCCGACCTGCCGGCGCCGCCGACACCCCCCGGGCGCCCGGCCCACACAAGACGCCAGATCCGCCGCCTTGGACCGCCCGCCCGGGCCCTCGCCCCGCGCCCCTGTCCCGCCTCGCGATCCCATCATGGATAGCCTCGGGCTCGCGTACTGCAGGTGCGCAGATCGCTTATCCAGGAGAGTTCGTGCTGGGGTGGTCGGCGGGCCGTGCGGGCGCCAGCTCTGGCACCGTCTCCTCGCGTCCGGCACGTCTCACGCCGCTGTCGCCGTCGCACCGTCGCACCGTAGCACCGTCGCCGTCGCCGTCGCACCGTAACACCGTCACCTCGCTCACCGTCCCACGGTCTCTGTCCACCGTCTCACGGCTCCATCTCATCGCCACCGTCACCGCTCCCGTCTCAGGCCTCTGTCCACCGTCTCACCGTCGCCATCTCATCGAACCGCCACCGCTCCGTCTCACCTCTCACACCCTAAACAACCATTAACTAGCTACCGTACTTCATGGCGCCACGCCCCTTGAGCACGACCCGAGGACTCGGACTGCGCCGCCGGACGGCCGTGCGTACCCGCTCGTCATCTCGTCGACGCTGATCCCTGCCGCCCGTCCCCGCGACCCCGGCCGCCAAGCCACCAACGCGACGCTCCGCGGGCTCGGCCACCGTCGCGCTGCCTACCGAGTCTCGGCCCGGACATGTTGCACTAATCGCCGGCTTCTACGAAGATGTCAGCGCTGTTACCAAGGGCTGGAAGGAGAATCCCGTG